>VRLP01003606.1:0-61533 GCA_009660295.1 Lophius piscatorius | reverse complement strand
TATATTATATATATATATATATATATATTATATATATAATATATATATATATATATATAATATATATATATATATATATAATATATATATATAATATATATATATAATATATATATATTATATATATATATAATATATATATGTTTTTTTGTGTCATCTTCATTGAAATCGCAATGTGCCCAAACAGACATTGCATCTTTTTTTTTTGTTTTTAATCATTTGAGGCTTACGGTATTTTGCTTATCATCCAGGTGAGATACATCTAGATCCGTCAGACAGTATTCACAAGGGTTGTGTGTGTGATCAGTTGACTTATTAATAAACATTTATACCAACCACCATTTTCATTTTCCTACCAACCTACCCTTTTATGAAAACCATTTATTTCTTTAATTTTTCCCATAAAAATATCTTATGTCCTGAATCTTAAGTCTCTTAGAAATCGTTCAGCATCAATGAAATACAGGTGCAAGAACTGCTGATGCAAATCTGTTCCAAAAGTTTGCAAATTATAAACAAGGACCATTATCTGTTTATGTCCTGTTTAAATTCAAAAAGGAAAACTTGAAACTAATCAAAATTTATTGAATATGCATTTTCACATAACTGACCTGTTTAAGACCTCTTTGAATTCTGGTCGACTTGTAACATTTTCAGATACATTTTTCTATTATTTTTAACTGATGTTCAGTGTTCCATATAAATGCATATAGATATAAGACTAGAACTGTGTCCAGGGTGCTGACCTTGCCTGAATTTGGTTCTTTGTGCGGTCAAGCCATGTCATTCTATTACCACAGTGCTCCGAGCACTAAAATTATGTCACTACTTTCTTGATGTCCTCTCATGTTATACATCTGACCCAGTTTGGGTAGTTCTTAAAGTAAACAAGTACAATAATGATAGGAAAAAAAGAAGCTTCCAGTAGCTGTAAGAGGTGGTCATGCAGGTTTGGACTGAGATACTTGAATTTAGTTATAAAACATATATAAAACATAACGTTAAGGCTGATAGCCTTAACAGTTGAGTTACTTGTCTGCAAGTAACTTACATCACTTTCAGAGCTTAAATCCTTAGCATATGAAATACCATTTAGTTGAGTTGCCCATCAAACAGCTTGTTTTAATTAAATTAAATTTATTAAAAGTCCAAACTTTGCTGCTTTAGCATTAACAAGGTGACTTTTATCGTCCCATCATATCATTACATAGTCGAGCAGTTAGAAGATGTGTGTGTGTGTAGGTTCGATGGATAAGTGAATTAAAGTTTGTCTGTCAACAAAGCACTGTTTTTATTTAATACTAGTGTGAGTAATAAGATGAACATGATTCCAAAATAATCAATCAGGTTGTGTGGTTGCGCTGTCTCTTAACAATCAGACTAAGCTTTTAGTCAGTCAATTGAAAAGTCAAAAGTATTGTCTACTTTTTTGATCATTAAATCATTTTAATTTTCTTATTTCTTGGAACTATTCATATAAAAAAAAAATACATGTCCTTGAAGACAATATACAAGTGTTTGACAAACATTTTAATAGGTAAATACCTTAAATTTGTATTCTTAGTTGTATAAAACTGATCATCTTAATGTCATAAGTTCTATCAATCATTTTATACAATGTCAGTATGTTCTTTTTCTATGATTTGTGTATTTCTCTTTCTGTATTTTATTGCTCTTAATATTTTATGCCGCTGTATAAATAAACTGTGTGCGCAACATATGGTGGCATAAACTGCTCCTATTGCTATATATCTAGTGCTTAACAACTTTGACGACTCTTGATGGCAATTTCTCTCTTTTATTGTAGTTCCACTCTGTCATTTCTTCAGTCACTTTCATTTAACCATCTGGTTCTTTCTTGCTTATCCCACACTCCTTCACTCCACTTTCTGGACTTAGCTCTCCAAGCATGAAGATGGATGTATCCATAAATCCATCTACAGGAAACTCATGGAACGCAAAACTCCTCCACTAAAACAGCACCCACCCAAGGCATTTAAAACAAACAGACCCAAAGGGCCGTATCTACATCTTAAGAGGAATTGTTCACAATTGGATGAATTCAAACGTCAAGCAGAAGAGATAAAATCTAAATCAAGTGCAAGAAACTACCCCCTAGCTGTAATAAACAGAGCATATGATTATACTTTATCATCTCCTAAAGCTGATCTACTCAAGCCCAAAACAAAATCTACATCACCAGAAAGAATAAAATTTAACTACTGAGTTCAACCATTGCCACCATACAAACAACAACATTGGCATATCCAGCAATTGGAGCCATCTAAGGAGAGACCACTAAGGATACCCGACTTCTTTCATTCAGATGTGCGCCGTCCATCAGAGACAAACTGGTTCACACCTTCCAACCTTGTAAACCCAAATACACATGGCTAAACGTTCACAAAAACTACAGATGTATAAAATGGAACCACTGCCAAAATACCACGAACGTATGGTTGTTAACCCTGAAAAATTTCCAATAAAACAATTTATAACATTCAACACAATATCGGTGATCTACATACTTACATGCTCCTGAAGAAAGGCATACATTCGACAAACCAAGAGATTCCTCAAAAGACTAAAGAGACTAGACTAAAGACTATGCTATGGCCAAACATTACCAAGAAGCTGGAGAACGTGGCTCTCCAGCCACTTAGCGGTGTTTCATTGGACTGGAACATGTGACTGTGCCAACCAGGGGGGGTTAATTAAACTTTCCAGAAACGTACCGGATTTCCACACTCCAGACCATGACACTTGCTGGACTAAATGATGATTTCTCAGAACGGACTTCAAAATATAAAAAAACAAATTCTGAATGGTGACCATACCTACACACCAGGGACCTTGGGGACCTCAGGACATACCTACTGTAAACAATCACATAGCACTTCCTGTTTATCTTTTAATATCATCCTATCATACTTACTCATTCATCATCATATCATCACATTGTGACATCATAAGCCAACTGTAAAGCACCTAATAGAAGTTGCTGGATTTCAAATTACATCCTCCTCTTATATGCTCCTATTGCTCAGAAGAACGCTCCTGAAGCCAAACCATCAGCAGAAGTTGAAATAAAGAATTTATTCATTGGAGTAATTGAGATCAATCTACTTGCATAGGTTGTTTTTTGTTAGTGCCACCGTTTTCCCCACTTATTATCCCCGATTACAGTTTTTTCAAAACAACTTGCATGAAGAAAGACTGACTTTATTCAACTGGCTTCATATAAGGAGCTGATGAGCTGGAGCAACATAGTGATTGTGAGATTGACCTGTGTCAAACTGTTGGGTCACCATAAAACTTTATCCTAAAACACACGTGCATGTACTCAGAATTTTGTAACAAAGATTTTCCAAAACACTGATGCTACTATTAGTTATGTTTTACTGAATTGTAAATTCTGCAAAAATATGACTGGTTATGACCAGAAGTTCACACACTGGCTTTTAGAGTATTTGTAGAGGACAGTATGTGTGCAGCTGTTAAGCTGAAATCATGCACACTTTTACAGGCTGTTAATGGGACCTGCATTCAGCAGATTTAGGCCACCTATCTGGGTCTGGAACACATCAGGATCAGCTTTATTAGAAATGTTTACTGAGCGTGCTAACTCTGTGGTAGGACTGAGAAAATTAAGCCATTAATCCTTAGGTCCACCAGCAATGATTTTAGCAACTGATTGATTTAAATCATTTGAATAAATGTCAGAATGTAATTGTAGGAATATTTTGTCAGTTATTACATCAATTTTGATGAAATTAATATTTTTGTTTGTCAAAGTTGTGATAGCACAGCTACTTCAGAGCATAAGAATCCACCTCTGGCCTTGGGGTCTTTCTGGTGTGGGGTATGCATGCCCTCCCCATATCTAAGTGGGTTCCCTCTGGGGAGCTTTGGCCTCCTTCCTCACTGCTCCCTCAGGGATGGGTCAAATGTAGAGGAATCATTTAGCTATGTTGTACTGTGTATGGCTATATGTGATCAAAAAAGGGTTTCTTTCTTTCTTCATTTCTTTCGCTGTCCAAAAACATGCAATATAGGTAACTTGGTGATTAAATCAAAAGTGAGTTTGACTGTTTTTCTCGACATAATTTGCCCTGTGGTTGGCTACTTGTCCAGGGTCTACCCTGCCTCTCACCCAATGTCTACTTGGATGGGCTCCAGCCCCTACCCGTGACACTAATCAGGATAAGCGGTTACAGAAAATGACTGATTCAAATGTGGTTCTGTTATATGAAAGGAGGGGAATAGTTGGTGACAGTTGATTATTAAGTAGTTATTGTTCAAGTGACATAAATTATATTAGGAAGGTCATTGGCTGATTGGCTTCCTTCACGGTTCTTCACTGACCAAATACCAATGTATTGGTGTCCAGCTGTGGTATTTAGTGTAATTGGAAATTGTATATATAGTCATTGTCTAGATCTTATAATTAAACCACTCTCTTACTGTCATTGTGGCATTAAGGTGTAGCTCAAAGAGAGTAAGTAAATCTTTTTGTTGTAGAAGTCTGTGGCTGAATTCAATACATGTATGATTGACACAATGGAGTTTTAATAACCAGAGTAGGCATATTTGGTTTAACTACTTTTTAAGCAGACACATGTTCATTATGTGTGCAGAAGTTTGCATTTCTGTCTAAATCTTCTGGATTGAGTTTCCCTATGAAAATGTTCTTTGATTAATTCAGTTACCCTTCTCTCCCTGTAGGTGAAAGAGTGTGGTGGCCAACGGTCTACCCTTTTTTTCCTGTCCTCTCTTCTGTCCCTTCTTGATCCCTAACCCTCTCTCTCTATATATTTCTTGCTCCCTCTCTCTTGCTCTGTGATGCTTGGCCGTGGGTGAGTGTGTGCCCTTGACCAGACCGAAACTGGGGAAGTTAAAGGTGGTGCGGCGGCAGCTGCTGCAGAGGTACACAACAACGAACATCCTAAACATCACTGCTCAATGACAAACGACTCTTAAATGTGAAAAAAAATTAACTGTCTGTATTTCTTGTTAGGGAATCCCTGTAATTATCAAAATTAAAGGCTTATTTTTCCCATTATTGGTTCTTTTGGAGACTGTTCGACGAACTGTGGAAATAAGTCGTTAGTCATAAAGTTCATTGGAGTCCAGCACTCGAATCAGGTATTCGAGATCTTCTGCAACGACCCAACAATCATGGGTTGTATCACTACATGAAAACTGCATTTGTTTTAGAGCATCAGAAACGTAACTGGAAAAATTATATATTATATATAAAAATTACCTGAACTTGCAGCAGTGTTTCCTCTCAAAGGTCTCTTTGTTACTCAGAATGATAAACAAAGTCTGACGTCCAGTAGACTATCACTGTCTGCAAAGAAGGATGAGTCACAGTGCAGAGATGATCTGAATGCATGATCTAAATGGGGCTACACACTTTTTTTGATCCAACTATTGCAAGATGTTGGAGAGTTAATTGGCATTTTATCAAATCTGAATCAATATCAAGTAATCAGGCATCTCTGACTTAAGTTGAAAATAAATTAAATTCAGATTGAACTGAGATCCAATCTAACCACATTCTATGGCATACCAGGCCAATTCTCTTAAACTTCACTTCTGTCCTGCCGACATAGGACTGAAGTGCAGTCCTATGTGGGGGTTTCCAAACTTCTTTTCTGGGTATTCGCATTATTAAGATGGCAAATAAATTGAAATAATAACAAATAGTGCTTAAATGAACATAGCTGGCCATTTTAAGTGTCATCTGCATAATCCTATTAACTTGAAAAGGTAAATTTGCCATTACTTAGTGAGAGGCTAAAATTTATATAACAACTTAATTCTATGCTTATTAAAAACATATACAGTACAATGTTAATACTTTATAGATCTGACCAAATTTGTGCATTTAGATGGGGTGTGGTATCTCCATTTGTATCTACTGTTAACAAATTATAAACACTTGGCTACTGTATGAATGAAAAAACGCATTGAGTCGGTGTAAACAGCCACTCCTTAAAAGATGTCAACAATTTTAGGTGAGAAATTATCTGCAGTCTAACTAAATATTTGTGCACAAATCGGTGGAAAAGTCTTCACTTTTAATTAACTGAGAACCAGAAAAATGCAGTGCGTTCATAACGAAGCCAACAGGCACCCATCAGTAAAGCAATACACATTTTAACAATTGGCTCTCCCGCCACTTTACACTGGAGAGAAAAATTAAGTGCATTTTAGCACAATTAAGAGACTCGTGTTTCCCTTTCACCAACAAAACAAGCAGAACATGGGCAACGCTGGCCTTTGATATCGAATCCAATGTTGTATTTACAGGAGCAATATTAAGTACCATGAAAAACTATGCTGTACATCTTGTTGGATGTTTTATACTCATGCCTGTTACCAGAACAAGTAGGCTTTTTTTTAAGTCCTGCTGCTGTTGTTATTAAGGAGTAGGTAAAATCTCACTCATCCATATATCATGACCAAGTCTTTGAGAAAGCCTGGTCTTATTAACCCTAGCCATCACTAATGCCTGACAGTCACCCCCTGCTGATACTTACAGCCTGCTTATAAAAACTTTTTTTATTAGTTTTTATTGTTGTGGGTATAGGTTTAAGTTTACCCGCATTAATGTCTGAATGCTATCCTCAGTTAGCTAATGTTTATGTCATTGCTTAATTTCTAATTTGCTGCACCAGGTATGAGCACCAGCCATTTGTCTCCTGTCTGGCTGGCCTCTATGGTTGCCAATGGAGACGATACCAAAGAGCCCGAGCGCAGCCTGGAGAATGCTGCTGCAGCAAGGTAAAAGCCCACACAAACACACCCCTACGCACTGTACACACAGACCCTACCACACTATTTCCAAGCAGTGGCTTGAGTTTGGTTAGCTTGCTGATGCTGCCGAGAATATTGATTGCACAACCAGTATTCAACCTTTCACTTCAACAGTAATAAACGCCACTTCAACGTAACTAAAGGGGTTGATATCAAAGGATGGTGTGTGTATTTAACCACCTGCTTTCAGTGTAGGAGCTTCAGTTCTGGATGTCAGCTTAGTTTTATTGTCTGCAGCCATGTGAACAATAAAATTGAATCACATAAGACTTGAAGACACGCCAGTGTCTTCTTTGAAATGTTTTTGATTACGTGTTGGAGAACTATTCCTGAAATTGGGACAAAGTTTTTCAAACAGAACAAATGTGTTTAATAGGAGACAAAAGATCTCTTTTTTTAGATTTATCTTTGCAGGATGGAGACATTATATGGGATAGTAACATTGCAATTAAGACATTTTGGCCTTGAGTTGGCAGAACCCACATTCTATGGCTTAGTTTAGAACCTGACGGATTTGTCTGAAGCATATGATTTATTTAAAGATGTTTTGTTTTATCTGATATGTGGGTGTTTGGAGGGGGAAAAAAAGGGACAATTGTATTATGTGTAATGGTATGTTTTTGTAGTCTTCTCAAATAGCAAATTATTGAAAACTATTTACAAGTTAGTAATTGTAATAATTTGTGTTACAGATGGAGTGTGGAAGTTTTGGCCTCCTGATCCTCACCTTCTTCCTGAGTTTTCTATTCCTCTATTTCTGGAGTGAAGCTCAGAATGACTACAATGACTTTGACTGGTTGGTCACTCACAGCAAGCAAATTGCATCAAATACATGTTGGCACGTTTCTTGTGATTTTTCAGGGTAACATGTATCATATTCTGCAAAAGACTTTTCTGAACACTATTCAACAAAAAAATTCAGGATCACATGGTGAGAGTGTGATTATTTCTTAATTGATATTCACATGATTCCTCAAATCTTAGAACTATGGGGATGTTATCATCTGTCCTTCTGATTTAAAGTTGCGTGGGACCCATCCATGTTTGATAATATGTGACTTCTTACATTTGAATAATTTTAGTCCTACTTAAGATAATAGGCTTTGCTCATATTAAGCTTGTGTTGATAATTGTATAGCATGTGACATAGCTCTGTATCAGTCACTACATGGAATGTATGAGTTGACTGATGGCGTGGAAGCTTACAGGCAGGACATGCTAATTCTAATGTAAACAATTAAAGTGGTGGAAGTGAGTTAATCATTCCAACAATGTAAAAAGATACCTAACTAAAACAACAGCTTGTGAAGACTGATTTTTTGATTTTTTTGTGTCTCTTAAGGTTTAACTTTGGGACTCTTGGTTTCTGGTTTCCCTGGTCTTTAGTCCTGCTGGTTGTTGCTGCTACTCTGTTCTCATACATCGCCTTACTATTGGTACGCACACTGCTAAGATTTCAGCTTGTCTTTTTAACACCCTAGCACAACAATATTAATAACTTTAGTATATTCAGCGCTGTGATTAGATTGAAGGTCAGTTCAAACACTGTTCTTTACAGATATTGGAGTTTTGTTGAACAGGCCTCTTGATCTTACTGCTTCTGCTCTAATCTCAAATTACAGTCCACACCTGGTAGAACCAATGTGAGGGATGGATTGGAGTGTTAACTTCAGTTTTTCTCTCTAAATCCGTGGGGATAAAAAAGACAAAATATGTCCTTGGCTTCACCCTATACTGTCTGACATTTGGGTTTGGCCTCATACCATATTTTCTAAAAAAATAAAATGCTCTGTTTCATTTGATTGACATTAGCAAGGCACCCAATCCTTTTTAATTCTGTTTTTTTTCCTGCTTTTATAATCAACAACTCAATTGAAAATCATGTGGACGAAGGCCTTTAGGGGGAGGTCCACTTGCCTTAGCTGACAAATATCCTATCATTACTATAACCAGATAAATTAACACATAAATTAACCGAAAGAGAAATCTGCATTAGTTTACCTTGTCCTTGAATAGAAAAGCCTGAGGCATACAATGACTTTGGCAACAATATCAGCAGTGACAAAGATTTATGTTTAAAAAAAAGTCTTATCTCCACTAAGCACAGGAATACAAGGAAGTCATAAAGTGTAGCTTTTTATTTACCTGAACAAAGTTGAAATTAAAGAAGAATGGAAACCAAGGAAATGTCAAAATTTAGAATTTATTTTTATGAATAAATAAAGTATGAAAAGATGAAAAATACCTAACTTTAAAGTCTTCTTTTTATTGTTAGATATTCATTCATCTTTATCTGGACAGGTGCTGGCGGTGTGTCTCCTGTCTGAGGGACAAAGGCTATACCTTCACTGGAGCCATAAGGTGTCACACACACACACACAGACATAAACAAAAACTCAGACGGTTCATTTGTGTTCTGTCATGTGATGAGTTGTCATGAATTGTCTTTTCTCATCCTCCTGTGTGTTGTGCTAGACTGGTATCGTGGTGACATTGGCATTCTCCGTCACAGCAACGGCCATCATGTCTGATCTCTGGAGTAGAGAATGGAAGACTCTCCTTCTCTCCCTGCAGGTTTGTCAATTCTAACTCACCGACCAGTTAACACTAAGGAAATGTATTTCATTGTTATGAAACCGCAATTTGTGCTTTATATTTGAATGACATTTTTAAGACTGGGCTCATTCTTTGGTCAATTTCTGGTCTTTCACTATCACAGGTGACGGCACCTTTCCTCCATTTGGCAGCAGTCCTACTTATGGCGATTCTCTCCTGGCCTATAGCGTTGCATTTCTTCCGCATGAACAAGAAAGGTAAGCAAGCCTATTAGTTTATCTTTCTCAATCAGGGGCTATTGTTGGCGGTTGGAGGGACTTGGTTCTTAAACAAATTAATATTGTGCTTGTCAGCAACAATAGATATGTAGATCTTCTTGATAGACCATTATATACAAGAAGATGCTATGTTCTTTTTCAGCTGCTGTTGGTGAAACAAAAACAAAAAAAGAATTTTAGTATACTGTTTGTATCATATTTTTCCAGTTTAAAGCAGTAATGGTAATATAAAAAGTAAGTTTTATTAACCAATTGAATTCATTTTTATCTCAAACCTAATCATTGCATAATCACCCAAAAACATCCTTGGTGCATCAAAAAAATAAAAATTTGAGAAAACAATTGCAGAAAAATAAAAATCCCGGTTCAAGTTCAACCAATATCTCTGTCATAACACTTGTCACAGCGATGAAAAGTGTGACAAGTGTTCACACTTGTCACAGTGTGAACACTGTTCCCAGACAGTGAAAACAGTGTGAACACTGTCTGGGAACACTTTTCCCAGACTTGAACAGTTCACACACTGTATGCATAATACTTGGCGATGTTTTGACTTGTTCCACTCGATAATGGCTCCAATTCTAATCCATTTTGGGTTTTCTCTGAATAAAATCCGGTAACCGCAGCATTTTATCTCTCATGTGAGTTAAACCTGCATTGTTGAGTTAGAGCAACATGTCCCTGGTGAATTGTGCTCTCCCACCACTGCTCTGTTATGATTCCCTCTGTGGGTTAAGTTGCCTGTCTCTTTTAGTGTCTGCCTTTTCCTCTCCACTGAGTCACAGTGACCTCTGTCTCATTGCGCCTTTCTTCACTCCCTGGTCTCCATGGGTACTGTCCCTGGTTTCCATGGTGATTGGGTGATGTTTGTGACGCTGAATCATAAAAGGAGTCTTTCCTGATAGGAGATAAGGGAGAGAGGGATCTGCCGAAGCACAAGGTGTGTATCGTAGCTCTACTATGTTCAAAAGCACCTACATCCAAGCCTGGATGTGAAAGAAGAGTTGAGTTCCATTTTTCCCTTTTCAACATCAATAATGTGTGTGCTTATAGGTGAAATAGAATACTGAAAATGAATTACAGATTCTCTTCTAGATACTTCTACATATGTTTTATTCATAGTATTAATGAAGCCCATTGGCTCTGGACACCAGCTGAACGTTTCTGCTAAAGCAATGTGAAGCTCTGTGTTTTGGCTTTGAATGTCACAATCACAGCTGTTTCAAATATATGTGTTAAGCACAGTTTGTAATTTGGACAGAGGGACAGACTCGGAGCCCGATAAAAAGGATTATTTGTCGAAGATCAGGGAGGAGTGACGATGAGAGTAGCCCGTGACAGGGACTGAATGAGGCAGGTGCTGGCTGCGTATTTCGATGCAAGAGAGATCCAGGAAGTCCTCCCGAGCACAAGGATTAAGAACCCTACCTATTTACCAAAAACACTGGGAAAAATCAGATTCTCACAGGGGAATTAGAGCCGATATCTACCACGTGAAGTGACTGGATAATCTGGCGATGAGTGCAGGTGTGCCGGGGTTGAACTACTGCAGGAGGTGATTTGGTGATGAGACTCAGGTGGGGCGCTACGCCAGGTGTGCGGGATCCACCTCCTCAGCATCACATGCAGAGATGCAAGGGGAGGGGGAGAGAGACAGGAGCAACACAAGAGAAAACATCTAAAACTAGTCGGATCATGGCTGGGCATCGAATTAGACAGCTAGTGGCTTATTTTCGGTCTATGCCTTAATTATGCATAAAATAATGAATCTCTTATTATTGGCACAAAAGATTTATGTAAAAATGACTTACCTAAAGGTGACCAGAATGAGGATATTAGCTATGTATGTATTTTATAACAAGCAGCTTTTAAGAACGTCTGTGTGATTGATGAGATACGTATTTACAATCACCTATGCACCTACACAGCTTTACATTGCTATCCTGAGCCCAGGTAATAATTTATTTTATACAACTGTTTCACATAGTGGTCAACTTTGCCCCTTGGTGACTTTTGAGGATTCTACTTGCTTGCTCTATAATATTTTACTAATTAACATTTTTACCTGATTTATTTTCCAAACAGGTGTTTGAGCATTTGAAAACTTTCAAAGTCGTTTGTGTTATCTCTATCAACTTATCTAAAATGTAACACACGGTTCAGAAAATGTATATACTGTATTATCAAGAAATAATCAAGTTGAAGAAGTAAAACGTTGAATAAATTAGCTAATTGTCACAAACTATTAAATCCAAGTTATCATGAATCAGGTTTGTATGCCTGAAGTATGTCTATAATTACAATTATTTGGACGCATGTCTATAACACGCCTAGTTTGAGATGCATTCCCAGCAGGATTTACTTTCTAACCTAACGGCTGTCATTCTTTCTGTTGCCCATATGGCCGCTGTTTGCCACCAGACCCCCATGTTGATCTTATCAGGAAAGATTTACAGTATATAAGCCTGATTAACTTCCAATTCCTGCTCTAGTACCTTCCTTTAACCATTATCCGGGCCATAATTAGAGCCATGAATAAGTTTTTGTTTATTTTGCATGGAATGTGTGTGGTAGAGTGAACTGCAAGTGGACAAAAGTAAAATTCAGCATTGAAGTGGAATCACTTTATGCTGAATAACTGTATACAAACCAACCATAAAATTTATTGTTGACTTAAAACTGGATCCTAAATGTATTGTTTCTCTACTTTCCAAGTAACTTAGAATGAACACAGATTCCTTGCAGAATTAACAAGTTAAAATCAGGAGCTAAAGTGGGATTAAACAGGTGGTGGAACCCTAAATCGCAGAATTATGAAATACTTCAGTTGAAGAATTAGAAATTCTCTCTAACCATAACTCTAAGGCCTAAACCTAAATGTAGCAAACTCAAATCTACAATCTTCATTACTTTAAACCATGTTTTGTGACAGTTAGCTGACTACAACATTTTATTACTATACCATTACAATACCACAGGTCACAGATCCTGGTAAATAACAATCAAGCTGAAAAACTGGTCTATTATAGTTTCTACCTCTGCTTAGCTGCACTCCAGAACTTACTAAATTGTGTTTCATATTAATATAAACATCTTGTATTTAGATAAAACAAGGATATATAGAAGTTGTTAAATATATGTACATTAGTTTGTTGTTGTCTCATCCTCAGTGCGTCAGGTGGCCGTTCTGGGTCTCTACCTGTCCATGCTGTTCTCTCTCTACCTAGTCCCTCTGGGAATGTACTCACCCTGCATTAAAGATGCAGGAAGACTAGGACCTGCCCCGACGTTCATTGGGCACAGAGGAGCTCCGATGGTAAGATTATACTCTATCATGACAGCTGTCTAAATTTAGTTTCAGGGGTGGTGGTTATCATATTTTCATGTTACTAAAATACTTTAAAATTGTTTGTGTGTGCGCGTTTGTTTTTTTCTTCCTTTTTCGTTGCGTTTGTGCTAGTTGGCTCCAGAAAATACTTTAATGTCATTTAAGAAGGCAGTGGAAGCCGGTGGACTAGGCCTTGAGACGGACGTCACCATCAGGTATTAGATTCTCACCAGTGTGTCTACATTAAAGAGTTATGTTGTATGTGTCAAGACATTTATACATGCAGTGCCCTTTGTGGATACTTAAGCTACAAGGGAGGATAAGCATTTTCCAGGTTAATGACAATATCTTCTTTCATAGTGTGTGGTGAAAAGAAAAAAAACAAAACAGAAAAACCAAAAACGTGTCGGATAACAAAGAAGTAAAAATGCTACAGTGGAGCAGTTAGTAGTGTACAGAGAAAATTCTGATGAGATGTACCTTGATGCTTATCATACTCGGATAAAAGCATTCAACCTCAAGGCTTAGGTGCTTACTAACATGCAAATCCAGATACCCATTAACCCACAGCTGGTGGGTAGCACGCTACCATAAAGTCTAAACCCAAGGAGATAAGCAGCATGCCATGAGTCAGCATTAGAAGATTAGCTAATCTGCCTCTGCTGGTGACCCCAGTGAGTCTGGTGGTTCGTGTGGTCCACATGAATGATTGTGAGTACTATGCAATTCATGTGTAATTAAACTGTTTTCTTAGGCAATACATCAGTGTTCATGGGCATGTGATTAATTAAGCTGACTGGTTTACTCAGATTGCTTTTGCTACTTAATTTGGCTTATATTTTGAGTCATGAACAGAGCTAGGAAGAATTAAATACCTATTAGGGATGTTACTCATCATCTCCTTTCTATGGCACCACCCAATGGGCTATACAGGGTTGGTATTGGCTGTGTGTCCAATTATTCGGCAAGCTGTATTTTTGAGGATTAATTTTATTATTAAACAACTACAGTGCTCTTGGTCAATCCAAAATGTTCATAAACCTCAAACCTGCATATTTAGGAAAGTTATTGTGAGGTTTTTGCTTTCTTAGGAGAATATCTGTGCGCACAATTATTGGGCAACTATTAGTGTGCAGAATTATTATGTAACTAAATGAGAAACGAAAATTTTCCCATCTCACTTGTTTATTATTCTCACTTTAACAGATGAAAATAAACAAATCATTGACCAATATAACCATCCTTCTTTTCAATGACAGTCATAAGCCTTCCATTCAAGTCTGTCAGTTTCTTGATCCGTTTACGATCAACTTTTTGTGCAGCAGCGACCCCAGACACTGTTCAGAGAGGTGCACTGTTTTCATTCACTGTAAATCTCCCGTTTAAGGGCCCACAAGTTCTCAATAGGGTTTTGGTCAGGAGAGGAAGGTGGCCATGTCATTATTCTTTCATCTTTAAGGCCTTCACTAGCTGGCCACACAGATCCGGCAGAAAAGTCATGGTCTTCTTGAAAGATGCAGACTTTTTCCTGTACCACTGCTTGAAGGTGTCTTCTAAAAACTGGCAGTAGGTTTGGGAGTTGATTCTGAGTCAATGTTTTACCTGAAAAGGTCCAACTAGCTCCTCAACAATAATATCAGTCCATACCTGTACCCCACATCCACCTTGCTGTTGTCTGAGTCGAAGTGGAGCTCTCTGACCGTTACTGATCCAGATGACTAGTCACATGCCCATCTATCTGGTCCGTCAAGAGTCCCTCTCATCTCATCAGTCCATGAAACCTTTGAAAAATCTGTCTTCAGATATTTTTTGGCCCAGTCTTGATGTTTCAACTTATGTGTCTTGTTCAGTGGTGGTAGTGTTTCAGCCTTCCTTACCTTGGCCATGTCTTTGGTCAGTCCAGGCAGGTTGTAGTTCTGGAATATGACAACACTGGAGGATAATGGGTTCCTGGTAGCTTTGAATCTTAAATCTTTTGCAGTTAATTTGCGTCTTTTTTTCCCCAACACGTTTCTTGCAACCCTGTTTACTATTTGCAACAGAACATTTGATGGTTCTGTGATCACGCCCCAATATCTTAGCAATTTCAAGAGGGCTGCATCCCATTTTTTTAAACAATTTTTGACTTTTCAGAATTTTGGCCCATTTTGCCTGAGGAAAGGAAGCTGCCTAATAATTATGCACAACTTGATGTAGGATGTTGATCTCCTTAGGCCGCACCCTCCCTCATTACACAAATACACATCACCTGATATGCTTAAATCCAATAAGCATTCAAGTTTATTCATCTTGGAGTTGGAAACTATGCGTCAAAATTCTCCCTTGCATAATATTTGTGCACCTCATAACATTTTTCCTCAATTTGCTTCGATTTGCATTTTTAGGTGTAATTGAGTTAATCATGTCAGTTTGCTCATATTCACCTCCAGTAGCTGGAGATTTGTATCCTCAGATAAATATTCCATAGTTTTTGGTTCTTTTCTTTCTATTTCTGTATTCATTTTTGTGCCCTACAATTTCCTTTGTTTACATTCTCATTCCTCACTTTTTAAATATTCCTATCTCTGTATGTAGTTATGATGGTGTTCCCTTCCTGATGCATGACTCCACTCTGAGGAGAACCACTAATGTTGCTGAGGTTTTCCCAAATCGAACACACCTTGATGCCTCCATGTTCACCTGGGCAGAGCTACAGCAGCTGAATGCTGGCAACTGGTTCTTATCGGTGAGACGCACAGACTTCATCATCGATAAAAAAAAAAAAAATTCACCAACGAACCATAGTGCAGAAACATCTGCCAAAAAGACATTATTTTTCAATTGAGTTTTTTATATTTAGTTTTCAGATCTTTTAATAATTTAAATAAACTAACGTTCATTTTTGTTAATACTTGGCACTAATTATCATACCCTCTGTTATAGCGGGATCCGTTTGGTACTGTGTCATCCCTCACTGAGGCAGACTGGAATCAGGCAAAGAACCAGTCTGTTCCATCACTGGCCCAGTTCCTGGAGGTAGCTGCCCATAGTGGCAGACTTGTTCTGTTTGACCTGCGCAGGCCACCGTACGGACACCCCTACAGTCACTCATACATTAACATCACCCTGCAGGTCATGCAGGCCCACATCAACTCTTCACAGGTAATTGCACAGGAGTATTTATGTATGCTAAATACCACTTACTATTATCAAATCCAGCCTCATAACCAATATTTATTATATTGTGAAATTCCCCAATGAGAAAATTTCAGGATATAATGGAAGATTGGATCCTATGACCTTGACCAAGCTGTTGTGGAAATAGGTTCTCAGACAAATTTGTATATGGCTCTCTTAAATACCAGGTGTAGCTCCCTGATAAGAATAGCAAAGGTGATTTAAAGTTTAATTGGGATGCTTGAACTAATAAAACTGAGGCATTGAAACAACAGCAACACTATTTCCACTTCACTGTGATGGATGTGGTTGGATGTTCTGACCTCTCAGAGAATTTTTGGCTGACACAGGCATTTAATTTGAGCGTGTCCTCAATGTACACAAACATATTCACCAAAACAGAGGATCTATCATACAAGACAATTTAAGAATGTATAGGGTTGATAGTGGAAGTACCTAAAGTATGTCAATATGACCATTTTTGCCAATGTGGATAATCAAGCAACTCTTCCTGATTGTTGTACATGGTGAGAGTGTTTTTGTTTATATCTAGATGTGTGTTTGTGTGTATCTGGTTAGGGTGTGTCTGTTTTTTTATTTATTTCAATTTGTGTGTCTGTAGGTCCTGTGGCTACCATCTGAAGACAGGGAGTTGGTCCAGGCTTTCGACCCAGAGATGCAGCAGACCTCTGGCCAAATGGACTCAATTCAGGAACTTGCAGACGGCCACATTACCAGACTGAACCTCCACTACAGCAGCATGTCAGAAAAACAGATCAGGTACAAATACATGCTGATAAAAACATGTTATGAACAAGATTTAAGGCAATCAAACCTTTAGTGGACATACAGTATTTACATTGTCAGATTTTAACATAAAACTATGTTAAATATAGATAATTAAATTCTTTCAGGATAAATAAAGTACATTTCTATCTACACTATCCATAAAAGATCATCAAAGACATTTTTTTTTAAAGATGTCTCCTAATTACATTCCAGAGCGAAATCATTGGATGGTCAAACTGCTTTAGCGGTATGTTTTTACTTCAGTATTTTTCTTAAATCCCATTTAAAACTGTATATACCAATTTCCAAAAAAATTCTCCAATTAATTCAGTTTTACAAAAAAGGAATTATTGGTCATAAATATAAGCTAATATTCAAGGCTGGTTGCAGTGTTTCCTTTAGGATTTTTTTCAGCAGTGGGCGTAGGCCAATACAACCCCAAGCGCCACCTCTCGCCAAAACCTCACCTTGTTCAAAGCCACGGCTAAGAACCTTGAGCCCCTGCCTAGCTAAAGTAACATTAACAGATCATTTATCATCAGACATCTTTTTCTTATTTGAAAAATATTTTAACAAACTCATCTGAAAATGCAATCAGGGATATTTTAATACATATTTTATATAAACAGCAATTATTTTACTGACGTTTATTGTAGTAAGGTAATCGGTCATATCTGTCACTGGCCTTCAATCTAATTAAACGATTAGTGAAGTGCAAAGTCTGGCAACAAAGTGTTTTGAGCAGGAACTAAAGCTGAAAGAAGTCAGCCTACCAAACAGAATTAACGTGTGAACATAAAAAAACTGATTTTGCACATTTACTACATTAACTTTTGTTAGACTTTGCCCGGCATTTAAATTAAGGTCCACTGAGTTCGCCAACGTTTAACTTATTTTATCTGGACTAATATTTCACGATATATCTAGGCTATAATTACTTGTTAATGAGTATCAATAGAGAATATCTGGGCCTTTTTTCAAATCCTACCAACTAAGTGTAAACATAGAGCTTTTCCCTTTGGTTATAGCAGGCGTGTGCATTCCAGATGAAGGGAAGGTTATCCATGATTTTGTGGTAGTTTCTGGACATATGATGCTAGCTTTTATGGAGGGAGCAGGAAGGAAGTCACAACATTCTTTGTTCTCATTGAGGAAGTTGAGCTCCGTGTCTCTGGTTTGATCACTTGGTAGCTTTGTGTGTTTGGGCTTCCCATGGGGATATTTGATTTGTACATTATAGGGCTATTCAATTTTGGTAACCTCCATTCCACCAGAGATGTTTTCTTCTTCTATTGTATGTATTCTTAATGGCTTGGACATGATGATGCTCCTTTTTGACTAAGGTGGTATCCTTTAATGTGCAGTTTTAAAACAACGTAGTGAAATCATTTTCTTCTCTGTCCTCAATCTCACCCCCTCCCCCTCTTCAGTAAGTACAAGTCGGAAAACATAAGTACTAACCTGTACGTCATCAGCCAGCCGTGGCTCTACACTCTGGCCTGGTGTGCCGGGGCTCAGTCTGTAACTACAGACTCCATCCACATCCTTTCCAACAGCAACAAGCCTCTCTTCCTGATGGTGAGCTTATTCAACTGGATTATCTTTTGTATGATCATTATGCTCTCATTATTTTCACAGCATGTTTCTTAAATGCTGAGTTAATCTGAATGAGCTCTCCCTGACTAATAATCGAATCTGAGTCAATTGTATGCAGATATTAATAGAACATAGTTACGTTTCTTCCTTTAAAATGAAACCTGTTCTCTTTCTGTAATGAAAATACCAGCCTTTGTGCTCAGTTGAAAATGAGAATATTCCAGTGAAAATGCCGGGGCTTTAACAGAACGAAGTTCTGAGTTTTCTTTAAGATTTGAACACCTTTTATATGAAGAACTGAGAGAAACCCTGAACTAAAGAGAAGGGATTTGGTCCACCCTTTTTTTGTGTGAATGTGAAATAGATTGTTCATCTCTTTACAGAAAAATAGAAAACTAATTCAAAGACGATAGATTTAATCATTTAATATGCATTTATTGCAGGTGGTTGACATTTTAGAAAGTGCACATTAAAAAACAAACAATTTGGTTAGAAGAACATTCTGGAAGTGAAGTCGTCAAAGTAGTGAACTGTAAAGCCATCATATAGATTTTGTTTTGCCTTTTTGGTAAGACTTCTTGGAGTGAAATCTGATATTAAAATTCATTATGGCACCCTATGACTGACAGCGGCTAGGTCCTCACACTCCTCTTGGCATTAAAATTCTCTATGAATTGCTTAGATTCATTGCTCATCTCAACAACTTGGGAATTTCTTTTTGCCTCAGGATATTTCATGAATGTGTCCAGACTTGTGCATTTACGTTTTAGACATCTGGAAATTGCTTGTATCCACTGTGACTGTCTGCTGGCATTATGGGCATTTTTGAATTGAGACATTCTTTCTATGCGATGAAAATGTGTTTAGTTCCATAGCCAAATCCTTTAGGGTAAATAAATGAAATTCTTTTTTTCTACTTTGGGTTGATATCTATCCTCAGTATATATATCTATTTCAATCTCCAGACTCCAGAAGAATATAATCTGATGTGGATTCTGACTGATGCGGTGTCTGCCTTCCTCATCACTGCGGTTTTCATCTTCCATTGGTATGTGCACATTGCTGTCATAATGGCTGAATCATCCACTTGCCTCTCTGATGTTTCTCTCTCTGGTGTCTGTGTGTGTGTGTCAGGTGGAGAGAAAGAGGCCTTACCTTCTGGTCCAACAGCCGTCAGACTCATGAGAACGGACCATACAGCAAGTTTAGAACGGGTAAGAGGACATTTTTTTTATGTTCACTCTTTGTTGGAGTATTTCTGTCGACTGCTTTGTGTCCGTAACTGTGTTGATTGTTGGCAATTTCACGACTTAAGAAGCTAGTCATAAAAGGGGAAAAACCCTTTCTAACAGGTTTGATTGTGCATTGATGCTCTAGTCACTAGAGCATCAATGCACAATCAAACCTGAAAAAAAAAAAATATACATTTAATTTATAATGCACTAGAGTCTAGTGCATTATAAATTAAATGTATATATATTTTTTTTAACTTAACGATGCACCTTGGCTGACCTTAAACCAAACACAGTTGATACTAAGATTGACTTGCGCAAACAATAATAAGTTTAGTCAAGCTCTGGCCCGATCAGCGAGATACTTATCATCAGTGGTCTCCTCTTCTGTGTGTGTGTGTGATTTGTGGATGTGTCAGACTCGTCAGAGATCATCTGTGTTCGCTGGAGTTCCCTCCATTGTGACCCCCATGCTGGAATCCTCGTCTTCAACCAATAACACCGTGCATGTCAGCCCTGCATGAACCTTGTATGAACCCAGAACCCTCTTTGAAGTGTTTCATCGTCCGTCTCCTTTAGAGAACTAGCATTACTAGACAAATGTGGGGAATATGTACGCATGACTCATACATCCTGGAGTCACTGAGGATTAAGAAATCTGTAGGTATAAAGCACAATTCTAGAGATGGCTGCGTGACAGATCACTCCAGAAAAACCTCAAAGGTACAAGGATCTTTCAGGTGTAGTTGACATTGTAACAACTTATCTGAATGTGGTTCATAAAGACTGTCAAGCCACTTTACATAAAACTACATATTAAATCTGCTGACCTGTTGTACATGAAGCCCTCCCCTCAGTGTATGTGTCATGCTCCGAACTCGGCTGTTTGTTTCCTTTATTAATCAAATTTATTCTCTTTGATATGCATGGCTGTCTCACACCTGGTTTTATGAATGTGTTCTATCAATGCAAACTGCCTGTTCTTATTAACCCCCCCATTACCCCAGGCTCTCTCTTCACATGCAAGTAAGAAACTAATTTGATTTTTTTCCTTCTTTGAAGAGCTGAGTGATGTGTGGTCAATCTCCAGCGTCAATGTACGACCTGACCTGCGGAGCACGCCCAGTTCACCCACTTCCCCATACCTGCCCACCATTACAGAGGAGTGACTTATAGAGAGAAGAATGGCACAGATAATTTCAGGTTGGGAAAGTATTAAAGCCATTAAGTATTTTTCATTACTTGAATGAGCTACAATAATATAAGTTTTATAGCAAGTGATCTCTGACGAAACCTGCAAATCAAAACAATTAATTTGTCTTTGACACGACATGGTGTCATTAAGAGGCTGATTGAGAAAAAGGCTTTTTTTAAGCACTAGAATAACAATAATTAATGTTCAATTAAGTTAAGAAAAATTTGTGGTGTTTTGGGAAACAATCGTGACGAAGTAACCGAAAGAGAAAATTGTGAAGACAGCAGTTTCTTGTCTTTCTCCAATCCGCGCCAACTGCCCAGCAGAACCAAACCAGAGATCATTTTCAATATTGTCACCATTTAAACGTCCGGGCAACGAGCATGGTAGACACTCCAGAGGATCACAGAGCACCACCAGCTCATCTGGTGATTAGTTGATAAAACAGTTTTCATCACCATCAACTTTACTGGGTAACTCCATCGCAGGTGATAAAATGGACTGACAGAAAGAATGTAAGACTCTGGCTTTAGGAGGAATTGTTAGTTACGATCTGTTTTGTACTGAGGTGAATGTATCAGGTGGGGCCATTTCTGTCAAATGTAGAATCGGCTGGTCTAAAGAAAGTTGAACATGTTTAGAAACCAGACCATGTATTCTTTTATGAAGAAGAATATATTACATATACGCACACAGTACTTTATGGAAGTATTTTTATGAATGATAAGAAAAGATGATTTCATATCTGAAATGTCTCGTTTCAACATCCATGATGTCAGAGGACTTGGATGTTGGGCAGGATTGTTGCAGTAAGTGCCATTAAATAATCAGAATAACTTTTATCCATAGATCGCACATTAATATGCAGGAATTTATTTAACAGACAATAGTTTCTGACTTATCATCTTGGATACATTTCCTTGCAGGTATCCACTGCAAGGAAACAGTTTAACATGGCTCACACTGGGCTGCTCATTACATTTAAGCTGCACACTGAATTCGTGCAAGATTTAGCAAAACCGGTCTTTTCATTAGCATTAAACCTCTGACTCTTTCTTAGACCTGGATAAATATTTGACTGTTAAAGCTTAGGAAAGTTTCTTGGCCTTTTGTCTGAAGTCTCTGCGTGTTCTATATGTGATGGATGTTTGTTAAAAATGCTTTATGGCAACACAAGACCAGAATGAGTCAAAATCAAATATTGCTTATACGAGTGAAAACGTAACTTCATGTATTGTACTATGAATAAGTAGTTAGCATATCTTAGTATTAGTTATTCTGATAAGCTTAGAGAAGGTGATCCGTAGCCAAATGTATCCTCATTGAATACAGTTCATCTACACGGTAGATGTACATTGCATCCGGAAAGTATTCACAGCTCTTCACATTTTGTTTGTTATAGTCTTATTCCAAAATGGATTAAATTCTACACACAATACCCCATTATGTCAAATGTATTGAAAATATAACACGTACATCCTGTTTCCAATGATCATCCTTGAAATGTTGCTACAACTTGATAAATTCAGTTGATTGGGCAGGAACACCTCTGTCTTTAAAAGTTCCCACAGTTCATGTCAGACCATGAAGTCCGAGGAATTGTCTATAGACCTCCGAGACAGGATTGTATTGAGGCACAGATATGGGGAAGAGTATGGAAAAATTTCTACAGCATCGAAGTCCCCCATAATCCGTAAATAGAAGAAGTTTGGAACCACCAGGACTCTTCCTAGAGCTGGCTGCCTTGCCAAACTGAGCGATGGGGGGAGAAGGGCCTACGTCAGGGAGTTGACCAAGAACCCGATGGTCACTCTGACAGAGCTCCAGCATTTCTCAGTGGAGAGAGGAGAACATTCCAGGACAACCACCTCTGCAGCACTCCATCAAGCCGGCATGTATGGTAGAGTGGCAAGATGGAAGCAACTCCTCAGCCCGCCTGGAATTTGCCAAAAGGCTCCTGAAGGACTTTCAGACCACGAGAAACAAAGATTGAACTCTAGCCTGAATTCCAAGCGTCACGTCTTGAGGAAACCAGGTACCGCTCTTCACCTGGCCAATACCATCCCTACAGTTGAGCACGCTGGTGGCAGCATCATGCTGTGAGGATGTTTTTCAGTGGCGGGAACTTGGAGACTAGTCAGGATCGAGGGAAAGAAGAATGCAGCGATGAAAAACCTGCTCCAGAGCGCTCTGGACCTCAGGCTTGGGCGAAGGTTCATCTTCCGACAGGACAATGACCCTAAGCACATAGCCAAGATAACAAAGGAGTGGCTACGGGACAACTCTGTGAATGTCTTTGAGTGGCCCAGATGCTCCCCATCCAACCTGATGGAGTTTGAGAGGTCCTGCAAAGAAGAATGGGAGACACTGCCCAAAAATAAGTATGCCAAGCTTGTAGCATCATACTCAAAAAGCCTTGAGGCTGTAATTGGTGCCGAAAGTTCAACAAAATATTGAGCAAAGGCTGTGAATACTTATATACATGTTTTATTTTTTAATACATTTGCAAAAATTTCAATCAAACTGTTTTTCGCTTTGTCATTATGGGGTATTGTGTGTAGAATTTTGAAATAAGGCTGTAACATAACAAAATTTGGTAAAAGTGAAGCGCTGTAGCTTAAAACACATAAGCTACATACTAAAGCTCATCGAAGACAGTTTGGTGCATAGTGAGCATGCCCCTTAAGGGGAAAACAGATTTCATTTTATCTACGCCTCAAGTCTACAAGTTAGCAGCCATATTTTTAGCACCTGCAATCAAAAATTCTCCTGAAGGCAGAGGTGTAACCTCAGGCTCTCTAGTTGCTTTTAAATCAATGTTTATAGATTTGTTAATGACAAACATCCGATTGTGACTATTACAGTTTCTACGTGCATGCTGCTCTGCACGTTATTTTAATACAAGCAAACAAATTAACTTTGTGCATTCAACCATAAGAATTGAATGTTAATGAGACCAAATATAGATTTTCACTCTCCTGGGGGGCACTCGGCTCTTCACTCCAGACTGGTGAGCAGAAGTATTTTAAAATATATTGTCTTTTTATGTTTGCAGATCTCGATTTATGAGATCCTGTCCTGATGTGTGTGTTTACAGGATAGGTTATGAGTTCAGTGCCTGTGTGTGTGCATTATTAAATGGAGTTCTCACTGTCCAAACTTTTGCTGCTGTCCTTTAAATGTGACAAAAGCTCGTATGAACAAATACCCACGGTAAGATACCTTTTAAGATCTTCTGAATCAGAAATCAAGTGCACAGTTCTGTAAAAGTTCAACACTGTTGTAAATGGGTATACTAGTAAGGATGCTATTCTTTCCATAGTTAAATCTTTGTAGCATTTTCCATTATGTGTTGTACTAAATTGTTTATTTTATAGCATATTTCAGATTTTTTTTTTTACTGTAATTCTTCTGATTGTAAATGCTGTCATCTGGAAATAAAAAGGTCGTTTCGTGTCTCAGCTCATGAAGCTGGATCCACATTCTTTTTTTCCTTGTTCCGACAAAAGAAAACAAATTTATTTAAAGTTTTATACAAAAATGAGCGCAAATCTGAAAAGCCAAAGAACACTACAATGACAAACAAATGGATGGTTGGCACCATTAAAATACGAGTGTGTTGTCAGTTCGGCGTACAAACGGTGCAGGTCAATGACTGAAGGGAGTTGCCGCCATACAGGTAAGTATGAGCGACAACACTGATCCAAACTGGTAGTTTTTAATAATGAGTGTGTAACTTTTAAATTAAGACGTATGGTTATTTAGTAAAGTAAGAAAATCAAGTGTTGCAATCACTTCCTAAAATGAACAGCTGTACGCACTGGTCCAGAATCAGAAGTTTAAGAATTACTTAACTGAATATCGTACTAGGTTTGCCTTGATGAAGATTCAAATGAATTATTTTTTTTTAATCACTTCTCAGTCTTTGTGTGAACTAATCTTCCTAATCTATTTTGAGTCATTTACTGCACTAGATGCCACTTTTGGGGCATCAGTTTTCTCAGTAAACAGGACAATGTTAAGCAACTGTGCTGAAAAATCGTCATTAGGATTGTTCACTTTTCATTTAAATGTAATAAAACTAATTGTGCTTGAAAATTTCAGATTGTATTAAGACAGAGTTAATCGGACAATCACTGCATTTCATCAAAAGGTATGGCTTCTTGAATCTACAACCACTCTTCCACATTTTTACATGTGCCTTAATGCTGCTATAGGAGAAAAAAGTTCTTCCTATGAATATAATGGTTTGGTGCAGAGCCCTGGAAAAAACTATAGAAAAACCAAATCACGATTGAAAACTGCAGGAATGCTTAGTAATGAAGTGTTGTCATACACAATTAAGGCATGGAATTTGTAATAAAACAGAATAAATCATGACCATGTAGGCCAGAAATAGCCAACTTAAGTACATTATCACAGGTTTGTATTATGACGCACAACAAAAACAAAAGTTTTAAATAAATTAGATCAGTTCCATAAACACTTTTATCTTAACCTAGGAAGGAATCAAACATTAACTTCATCTGAACGAATGTAAGCTCAGTAACTTTTTGAAAAAATGTTTATAGCTTCACTAAAGCGCCTGACATCCTTTAATGTACGGACACCCAAACAAACCCAGATTTTTTGGATCACTGCAGTGGCAGTGGAGCCACAGACGGTCTCGTCATTAAATTAAAATCAACCACTTCCAGTCAGACTTGGTTCAACGTTAGGTGTGACAATTCACATTAAAACATTTTATACAGCTTTTCTATATCATAGAATAAGATGTAAAAAGTTTGGCACCCAATCGTATCAAGGATATGATTGAAAGCCAGGGGGGGAATAAGGCCTACACAGACGCAGAACAACATATTAGCCAATATTCAACACTTGCTCATTGATATACTGATGTTTTCTATGTACAATTGGAGTCATTGATGTATAGCAGCACACAGTGTAATGTCAAACATTAAGGCAGCCATCAGCTGAAGACGGTGGAAATGACAGCAGTGCTAAGTCGTTACTGTGGGAGGCTGACCTGTTTGACAGAGGTTTCAGAGGTAGTCATCCTCACTGGACGGCTCATCCTCGTCCAGGTTGGAGCTGTAGTGGTAGTAGTTACTGGGGCCCTCGCCAGGGTCGTCGCTGCTGGCAGCTGAACTCTCCCAAGTGAGTTTGGAACCTTCGGAGCTGGCAGAATGCATTCGGCTCATCCACCACAGCTGATGGGCAAAAGTCCGCCCCCAGCTGCAGTGATGGCCTATGGGCCGCAAGATCCGAATGAGCTCAGTAGCCTCCTTCCAGTAAGAAGTTCACTTGTTTTGGGTCCGTCCAGAGCGCTGCTTGTTCATGGTGGTCAGCATCTGACTAATGTAAGAGGTCAGCAGGTCGTCCATCTTGTAGCCCTGCAGGTGGAACAGAAGCACACCGACAAAACACAGCAGATTTATTCGAGAGATCTTGTGACTGTTCTGTGAGCTTATGGCTCTTGTCTTTTCTCCACTTACCAGTGACGTCTCACACAGCAGTTTGCTTCCTCTCACCAAGTTACCAATGGTGATGTGGAAGTAGGTGTTCCCACTGCTCCAGTTGGAGATTTTGGTGAAGGAATGGGTGGTCAGGATGTCCTGTTGGAACAGAGTGCTAAATATTCTTCAAGGCCTCCAACAGACTATGGCTATCCTACCTGCTGAAGTGATTAGTGCATGCAGCTTGCAGGTTCACCATATGTGTGACAATCAGCAGAGTCCAAACTTAACATCAGACAGTTGTGGAGGAAATTATTAATTATCACAAACCTTTGTCTTGGGGTCGATGAGGCTGACTCCGTGCTTATTGATGGCGATCAATAGGATTTCTGGGAAGTTAGGCTCTGTAGTTTGCTAAATATAAAACGGGAGAGATTAGGTTTATCTTTATTACCTTTTATTTTATCAAATATGTTCACGGATGCTTTAGTGGAGGACACTATTTTAATATATTGTATTAGTCGGATTCAATATTCCTAGTTAAAACTGGCAAAGTCGAGAGATGAAAATGCTTCGGAGTAGTTGGTTAAAACCGTGTGATTTAACAGGTCACTGTTTAAACTATGATTCAGAACTACTCCACCAGGCCGTCAGACAAACATAAAAGGAGGTACGCATATGGCCAGAGTGGGCCTCCTATGCTCTTAAGGACTGTTTCGACACTACAGACTCGGACATTTTCAAACATGCTGTTACTGCATACATCGCAAAATGCACTGATGTCACTCACTGCAAAACCATCACTATTTGTGCTAACCAGAAGCCATGGCTTACAGGAGAGGTTCACAGACTCCCGACGCAGCCTTCGGGACCGGTGACAATGCAGGGCTGGCAACAGCCAGAGCCAACCTGTCCCGTGGAATCAGGGAAGCAAAACAACAGTACAGCAAGAAAATATCCAGACACTTCAGCAACGCCATAGATGCGCAGTCTGTCTGGGACGGCATCCATACCCTTATAGACTATAAACCTCAACCTCGGCCCTGTGAGAGTTGCTTCAACGACTTCGACACACCGGTACAGAAGACCACTCCTCCCCCAGACGAGAAGGCCGTATGTCTGGCTCCAGCCAGCGTGAAGAGGACCCTCTCCAGGATCAACCCACGCAAGGCAGCCGGACAACATACCTGGCCGTGTCCTGAAGGACTGTGCTGAGGAGCTCGAGTATGACATATTTAACATCTCCTTGATCCAAGCTGTTGTTCCTGCGTGTTTCAAAGCTTCAACAATAATACCAGTCCCGAAGAAGCCCCACCCTTCCAGTTACAATGTCTATCGGCCTGTAGCACTGACTTCCATCATGATGAAGTGCTTTGAGCGGCTGGTCATGCATAACATCAAATCCATCCTCCCTCCCTCCCACGGCCCGTATCATTTTTACATAGGAGGTCAAATAGGTCCACAGAGGACGCCTTTGCCGCTGCTCTACAACGAGCCCTCACCCACCTGGACTGTAAGGACTCCTATGTGCGAATGCTGTTCTTAGTGTTAAATGCTGAACTGAAATCTATCATCCCCCAGCAGCTGACTCAAAACCTCTCTCTACAACTGGGTGCTGGACTTTCTTACAGAAAGGGCGAGTCGGCGGAAACTCCTCCGAGACCATCACGCTGAGTACAGGGGCCCCACAAGGATGTATGTTCAGCCCTCTGCGCTTCACCCTGCTGACCCATGACTGTGGTGGGCCTCATCACCAACTACAGGAAGGAAGTGTGCCAACTGACCCAGTAGCGTAAAGACAACAATCTCTTCCTGAACGGGGAGAAAACAGAAGACACCACCACATCGCTGTCCAAGAATGCTCAAACGTGCCTCTACTTCCTACGCAAACTTAGGAGAACACGTGTCCCACGCCCCATCATGTGCTCCTTCTACCAGGGCACTATTGAGAGGGTCCTCACTGGCTGTATCACTGTGTGGAATGGGGGCGGAAGTCACTCCAATCTAAGTGAACACAGCCAGCAAGATCATCAGTGCATCAGCAACGCTGGTGACACCTTACACCAACCAAACTCCTGGTTCGGGCCCGCTCCACCAGACTGCTGAACAGCCTCGTACACCAGGCTGTCAGAATGCCCGACTCTGCCACACCCACCACACACAAGGACTTCATCTCAGCTGATAACATGCACCTTACTGCTCATTGCACTATAGTATTTCTACTGCACTACCGGCACTGTTGTACATATATAAACATTTCAATTCTCAGGGGTATTCTAAATATCTTTTTTAATTTGAGCGAGAGAAATGCCATTTAAATTTTCTGTATGTATAGCAAAATTGACAAATAAAAATCTTGCCACACTGCAAACTGTCTATCCTGAAGGTGAAAGGATAGGATCAGAATTTAAAGCCAGTCACAGGTATATATCAGCTCTGATCATTAGGAAATGTAAGCTATTTCATGGCGTGAAAGATTTATTTGTGGATTCCTGACATTGGTGTGTAAAGTAAACAGCACTCGTATCATTCAATTGGTGCTGAATTTGAAAACAAGACTAAAGTAAAATATATAAATATGCATGATTCATAATGTCATTGGAATATATGGTGCTTTCTAATCTTCCCAGTTTTGGTGATATTGAATGTGACAAAAGGGTTTAAGCAGGTTAGAAAATGCATTAAATTATTGCACACTCAGGTGGGATTTACCTTGACCTCAAAGAAGGCGGAGCCAAAGGTTGGCCACTTGTAGATGATCTTCAGAAACATCAGTTTGGCCTCTTCTCTCGATTTACCAGCTTGCTTGTTGAAGTATGCAACCACAGACTGTATCAGACAAAACAAGTTCAATCACTTTATTCTTTTTCTGGTGTTTCATTTTCAGACCACATTCCATGCCGTAAATGTCTAACAAACACCACTGTCCAAAGGTAATACCAGTACTCCGAGAGAGCCATGCAATCACGTGGGTGTGTTAATTCATCATTTAATGTGTCCACTGAGGACAAATTAAGTTTATTCTCAAAGACCAGTTACTGGTTTTAATGTTATGGCTGATTGGTGTTTGACTATATAGTAGAAGAGTTTCAAAGGTTTACCCTTTTCCAGTCATCTGGTGACATCTGACGAATGAGATCCTGGGGAACCAACTCTCGAAGCATTTTGGGAATTGTAGGAAAGTGGGATTTATCATCCTCAAACTTAACACGATAGATGAGCGCTGCAAGCTGGAAAACTTCTTCCCTCGAACACTTATGGTAACCTCGCAGGTATTTAGGCAGCTCCTAATTGAAGAGAACACCAGTGGGATATGTTGCTGTTACACTGAAAGTGGCACAACTCTAAAAAAAGAAAATAGTACATTAAAGTAATAATCATTTCAAAATTGCAGACAATATGCTGATGTTTAGGTGAGCCTTCTTCTTTTTCTAATTATAAGACCAACCTGGTAATAGTGAAAGATGGAGTCAGCGAAGGAGTCCTTCCCTGGAACTGTGTTGGTCCATAACTTCTTCATGAAGAACACCTGATAGGTCAGAGAGGGGAGGATTCCTGCAAGGTGGGAGCGCAGAGGTTAGAATATTACCCAAATAAACCATTAGACACAAGTTTCAAACTATCTAAATGCATTGGAAAGCTCTCTATACAGCCGTATTATTGATTTACAACTCACAAATTCAAATTTTCAGCTTGGTAGCTCAAAACCAAAATAAATTAAAAAGTTCGATATGCAGAGTTGCAAATAGAAAAAAGTGTAATATGTGTTCTTACTTGGAAAAAAAATAAAAATATGTATGTTTGTGATATTGAAACAGAAACATGTTCGTTTTATATTTCAGGAATCATATTTGTGTAGCGCTGCATACTCAACATTAATGGGCCAACAACTCTCTTGCAGACAATATAACCTCCCTGCCCGTAGACTGGATGGCAATACATATAAACATTTTATTATGCAACTGAGGGTTTGCGTGAAGAAGGTAAAAAAGCCATTTAAGATCTTCTTCTGTTCGAACATGGCTTTTACTGCTGGCTGGCAGGGAAAGGCATATCGGTCATCAGGTTTCAAAAGTGTTTCTCACTAGGCACATCAACATTCATAATGTCAAAGCTTTTGAATTGGCTGTCCTTCCATACATTCTTATTCTACATTCTGCATTGCTAGTCCAAACTTCATTGCTTCTGCAGATACAAACCGTCTTTAGCTGGTCGAGACTTCTTGATCCAGTCCGTCAAATGTCGGACAAAGTCAAAAAAGAAATCTCCCTCCGGCACACTAATCACCTGCAAAATGAAAAAAACACACAGTTAGCCGGAGCTTAATTTTTAGATATATCCATATTTCATTAATTCTCTTTTTGCAAATATTACCATTGTCATGCGGTGACTACACACTTATATACTTGATTATTCATTTGAATCCTACAAAATTTCCAGTTAAGAAATGCGTGTTTCTTACATTCAACATTATATAAATAAATAATAATTTTAAAGATGAAAGATTTTACACTGCCTCTGTGTGTTATCGTCAAAGTTTCTCTGTTCTTTGGTTTGGTGGACAAATTTAATTCTTGTGCATGTTAGTGCAGCCTGATGAGAAACTTTCCCATTATGAATAAACGGTAGAATAAAGTATAGTTCTGCAGATACTAAATGATAATCGCTGCCTTTTTTCCAAGTGAACGTAAGAATCAACCATAATTGGAAAAAATGGCTTTGGACCATGTAATTTCTTCTAAAGTTGCAGTGCATCAATGATCCAAATTAGTATTTGTATTTATTCGTATTTAGTGTCTGATTAGTGTAAAAATGTTCATGCTGCTCTCAGTCAGGTCAGTGTTGAAAAAGGAAATTTTAATCTCATACAAGAATTTATCCGGTTGCATAAAGGATATGACAAACTGCCTCCTCGAATTGTTATCCCTGACCTGGATGAGCCTTCTTTAAAAACCGTGGCAGAGTCTGAAAAGATACAATCTTTGACCTCTGACCTTGTCTGAGATCTTGACAAAGAGGCTGAAGCCTTCAGAAGACTTGAGCAGCAGTCGCGTTGAGATGTTCTGGCAGAAATCCTTTGCTTTGGTGCTAGACTCCACCTCAAAAGCCTGTCGGTTAGAAACACAAACCATCTTAATCTTCAGACCACACTTAGTTGTTGGGAAGCAGACATGTTTGGGCCTCATACCTCATCTGTGTCGTCAGGGAAGTAGACTTTGTGAAAAATCTGCGTCGTCTTATGTTGGATGGCCTCCACTTCAACCAAATGAGGGGGGTACTTTCTAGATCCGTTACTGTCACAGTGACAATAATGAATAATGAAAGGTTAATCTGGTCATGTTATGTTTAGGTGTCACAAACATGAGTAGTTTATTTACAAACTTTTTTCGTAGGATGTTTCTTTCAATCAAGATATGTAGACCAACCTACTCACTGCCTTTCTGATGCCTCGTACAAACACTATTTCCCCTTTTGTTTTATTAATAGAAAAAAAAAAAAAAAAATATATATATATATATATATATATATATATACATATATATATAAATAAACCATGAACTACTCAGGATACCCCTTTGTGGCCATTTAAATTGACTGTTAAATGTAATTCACGTTAAAATACTTGTTTCAGAGAGGTTCAATTTACTTATATAAAATATTATGTTACCATTTATGAAATATACGAGATGTATTGTGAGTCAAGAGAAACATTCCACCATCAAGTTGGTGTCAAAATGGAGTTTTGTTCACTTCTCCAAATATCACTCTACACCAGCATGATCCATAACCTTAAACTGTCGTGTTTTTGAGATTCAAAATTTTCAAGTCAATTTCCAATCTTGGATGTGCCCAATTATAGATTCCAAACATTGTCCAGTGTATAGTACAGTTATCACACATTTGTTGGTGAGGAAGGTGTGACCGCAGACATTATAAACAATCATTGATGTTCTCAGTATTACCGTAAAGCTTTGTGCAGCCTCTGCATACAGTCTCCAGCGAGCGGGTGATGTTTCTTGGACTGGAGGAAGCGCTGGACGTGTGGCAGCAGTACGTTACTGGGTGGATACAGACCAGTACATAACCACAGCAGCTCCCAGCCTTTCTCCTCGCTGTACCTGCAATTCACAAACTCATGCTTACAGTGCTGCATATGAGCGTCTGTATAGTAAACATTCAGAGCACCATTCTGTATTTTAATTCCCTTTCCTCAATCCACACAACCACCGTTTTAATAAATGAAGTTAATTTCTTCGAGTGTCACTCTAAAAACTGGAAAGGTATTTACTATTACTATGTGTGCAGTTTGTCTAATGCACTACAGTTTCAAACAAAGTCTATTCTTTGTTTGTAAATCTAAAAAAATATCCTAAGATTTGGGTTTGGGGTGTGCTATATATTCATCAGTGGTCAATTCATGAAATCTTCTGTGACTTTAGGAAAACAAAAGATTTAACTCTCAATTTGTGAAGTTTGAGCTGGTTAAGTGCATCTCTGTTGTGTCAGTTTACACACTTGATGTGGTTGTCAGTGAGCTGTTTGATGATCTGACAGTAGATCTCATCTTTCAACGGTTCTGCCTTCAGTGCTCCTTCAAAGATCTGGTCCGTCAGCTCATTGACGGACCGTGTCCTTTTGGACGGATAGTCGCCCATGTACTTCATCATAGGTAGGAAAACAGTCAAGGAATAAAAAAACATGAAATGCAAATGTACACCATTATCTGGATTTGAGACAGAGAGTCTGTTTAATTTATTGAAATATTCATCAAGCACAAAATATTACGATTTAAACTGTAAATAAGGAATTAAGACGGTTGACAATGGTAGATCTAGAAAATGGTGTATCTGAACTTGCTCACTGACACAGGCTGCAGAAAATGTTGTTGATTGGACAATGTTTAGGACAGACTACCTCAAACATTGTCCCATCAGCTGTTGTTAAGGATATCTATGAATGACATGCAGGCGTCCTGAGACAGCTCCTCGTGATTGACGACCTTCTTCAGCAACGGCTGCTTGAGTGGTTCCCTGGTGCAGCTCCACATCTTGTCCTTGCCACGGTTCTTAGTGACCATCACCCTGCTCAGGGTGTGTTTGGGAGGAGGCCTGGAAGAAGAAGGTTAGACGCGACTACATTTCAATCAAAAGTCACGAAGTGTATGTAAAGATCAGTGAGGTCTGGTCAGGCTCAAAAGTGTGGTATTATTGTAAAGGTCCTTCACAATTTGCTTATAATGTGAGATGTTCTGTCATTCAGGACAGATCCCACAGTTGCTGTGTGTTTGTACCTGAAATAGTCATAGGAAAACTCCTCCAGCGTGTACGGTTTCATCCGGCCATCGCTCTCAGTCAGGACGAGCTGCGAAACACGAACCGACTCCTGACGCTGGTCTGGTGTCATGGTTACCAGCGCCTTTGGTTACATGTTAACAAGTTCTCAATTAAAAGCTAGGCACGACAGTGCTACAAGCATAAACAATTAGTTTGGAGCCACGTGAGGGCATTTTGTATATTCTTAGCTCTATATGCTTACATTTATTCAGCTTTGTGCTGATAGGTGGACATATGTACATTTTGATACTTTTTTTTTTGTTTTAATCTATGTGTTTGCGGTTATATCTTTCAAAAACACCATAGACCTAAAGCAGTCTAAAGGGGCATCAAAGGTCAGAATGGTTATCTGTCTCAGCTTGTACATAGTGTAGCCATGTCATGTTCTTGCCCAATGTCAGCTGGGATAGTTATAGTTATGGTTACAGAAAAAGGATGGATGGATGGATTTCACTGACACACTTCCACATTGGGACAATACAGTAACTCACTTATTTAAAATAAATCTGATTGCAATTACAATCTGATTGTATTTGTTGCTCCTTTAAGGATCAGGATAGCTATGTAGTAGGTTCAGAAACTACTGACCTCCCTTTAGTACTTTTTGTGATAAAAACACAAAAATTAAGTTTCAGCAACCTGGACTATGACACAGACACTATCAGTCCTTCCCTTAACATGAAACATGAAAGACATGGAGCTATTGAAGTTAAAAAGTTTCACGACATAAAGCTTTTAAACCCTTACCACTATGTCTTGCTGCGGTCGGGTCACAGTAGGCAGGACATAGACGCAGTCAGCTGGGAAATCTCCTCTCTGATTGGTTCGTTCATTAACGCCGTGAACCCAGCCAGAGTTGAGGACCTGTTCACCAGTGTCCTGGTCCAAAAGGATCAGGTCCCCTTTCAAGAAGCTCAGGAATGTGGAGTCCTCTCCAGCTGAGGAGGGGCAAGTTTTAGTGGTAAGTACATCAAGTACTTAATACAACTATTTAAAAATGTAAAGTGTGTTTTTGAACACTTTGACATCATTCAGTTCTAATGCTGAAAAACACAGAAGTAAAAAAATCTTTCTTATATGTTTCAATCATTTTGGATAAACAAAAATATCCACAAAATAAAATAACTAGAAATGAGGTGTCCAAAGACATAGATGTCCTCTCTACTGGAAAAATCCTGTGTGTAGAACCATGTGCAATCTGTCATGCAGGTTTAAAGGTGGTCATATGAATAGACCATACCCCTTTGCAGACAAAAGAAGCCCTTTGGCAGTAGCATAAAAATACCACCATCACCGTTCAGAACTCACTCGGGTTGGTGTTGTCCTGCAGCGCAACAACAAATGTTGATCTCTTCCTCAGGCCCTCCAGAAAGGTGACAACAAGTTCACGGATGTCCTCTGCATTGTTGGAGGTGAAGGTGTACTCGTCTCCTTTGAGGGTCGCCAAAGTGAAACTCTGACTCTGCAATTTACCTCCCCTGAAAGGATAAAAAATTTAACAAAAAACGAAACACGATTTCCAGCTTGTAAAATAAAAGCATCTAATTTAATGTCTTTTCTGCAGAATTCAAAGAGGTTGTTGTGTTGGAGGTGGGCAGCAACTACTTTTTCCAGTACTTTGGAGAGGAATGGGAGTTTGGACATGGGCCTGTAATTTGCAAAAACTTCTGGATCGAGAGTAGGTTTTTTGAGGGCACAGGTGAAGGGTTTCATTGTCCTGATGATATTCTCAACCTCTTACTTTGAGATTTCGGGGATCATTTTAGAGGCTGGGAGATCTCAAACTGTGAGTTAGCAGACCGGATAGGTAGAGGGGAGGAACCAGAAAGGACAGAACGGATTGAGTTAATTTTCGATTTGAAAAAAGCCACGAAATTATGGTCGGAAACACTCAGATCATACACAAGTTGGTGAGAGGAGCAGAATCAGTGAGGACAAGATCCAGAGTGTGCCCCATGGTGTTGGTGGGGACATGGACAAGTTGCCTGAGATTAAAACAATCCAGTAGTTGGAGAAATTCGGATACAAAACGACAGGAAGGGGAGTGGACATGAATGTTCATATCTCCAAGTACTATAGTATTGGCAGAGGTTGTGTAAAATGTCAACAAAAGGTACATCTCAGAGATGAAGGCTGGGTTTGATTTGGGCCGTCGGTAGATTAGAAGTATGGCCATTGAGAAAGGGAACTTACAATTAAATGCCAGGCATTTCTGTAAGGCACATCACGTCCAGACACTTGTCCAGAATGTGGTCATGTATGAGGCATGATTTATTTGTGAAAGCTTGTGCATAGAGTTAAATTTTAATATTACATGGAGCAGAGAGCCCCTGTATCGGCCGAAAAAGACTGAAATCCACTCCACATTTTCTAACACGCTTAGTGAGTAGCTTTGTTGAGGAAACTCCAGGAATATTAATGGGAAGAGCGACAGCGTTCTGATGACGTGTCTGTCTGAGACGCAACGGTGTGCACGTCAGACCAAAGGACGGAATAGAGTGATCGGAGCGGGAGTTAATCTTAGAACAGCAACTTCTGTGAATGTAACGGGGCCGGCGAAGGAGTCCAAGTTCTGTAATAACTGATTGTTGTTGTTGTTGTTGAATTTCATCATTTGGGTGGAGGAATAATTTATCATCATGCCAGTCGTGGAGACCAGCCCGTTATTAGCCATGGACGAGATGCACAAAGTACGTTATTAACCGTTAATTTCATGGACGTGACGCCCAGAAAAAGCCATCAAACACAGAACGTGATCGACAGCGGCTTTTGGTGAATATGTCACGGTGGCAGCCATGAACAAGACAGATGAACAAACTGACATCAATGATGAAACAAAGAGATACAGAAGTCTCCGGGTGATGGTACACTTGCAGTAATAGGTAGGCAGAACCGTCACCAGACTCGGTAGAAGCCGTACAAATACAAATACAGAATAACAAATACGGATATAAATCCAAAAGGTTTGCCGGTGAGCAACAATAAAGGTATACTTGTCGGTTTATCGTATTGCAAGCTGGAGAAGCGGCGAAAACACAACACCGGCGTCCTCTCCATCCAGCGTCCAGACTGCAACGGTTTTAACAGTTTTTCAGTCCAGGAACAAAACCTGACATTTCATTAGATTGTTGGAGAGGATAGGACCCGAACCTATATCCTCCTGCTCACTTTATATGTGCTGGGGGATAACAAGACCCAACGGTATGGTATATCCCCCCGACCCCTGCAAAATGGTACTCATTGCACTTGTATGAATAACACTTAGCAGTCTTTTCAAAATGTAACCAGTGGAAACTGGATAAAAATAAGCTTAACAGAGAGAAGGCAATGTGGAAGAAAGGCAAAGAAATAAGGACAGGGACTGATGAAACAGGAACAGTGCCTACAGCCCCCAGCATGCCTCACCTACTGCTGGAAACCGCATTGATTTCTGGGAAAGAGAGCTCTAAGAGAACTTGCTCCTGTTCGTCCACAAAATAAACTCCAGTCCAGTTGACGGCAACGATCAGGTCATTTTTTGGCAGACTGGGACCTGAGAGGAACACGGGGAAAGTTTCACACATGGGGGATTTATACTCAAACACCTGATGGCCGTAGCTTAATAACGCATTATAGATCTACGGCGGTCAAATATCAATTATGGAAATAACATGTAAGGTTGTTGAATTTCAAATATTAACCATTTAGACAAATATTGACCCAATGGCAGTAATCACAAAAATGTACCTCTGCTCAGAGTTTTGAATGACTGGCTATTGATCGTTAAAATTTCTTTGCCTCTGAGCACGTTCAGATGTAAAAGTTATGCTCACCTGAAAACTTGAAGGCTTCATAGAAGCGTGAGAAGAGCAGGGGCCACTTGTGGCGAGCAAAGTCCACCACCTCCTCCTTTACCTTCTGAGGGTCAAACCTCTTCTGGGTGTAGATGCCCTGTAGACGAAGACGGAGATGTTTGATCATAAAAACTTTGACCTATCCTTCGGGCAAATGGTGTTACATATAAGAATATAAGTATAGAATCCCTTGTAGCACATCATACTGTTCACAGAATATCAAAATACAATTAGGAGCTGGAGAAGGATTGATTACTCATGTTTGGATGGTAATTGGAGAATGTTTTCAGTATTGCTGAATTAATTTACCAAAGTCAGTAGAAATCTTCCTCTGAGTACGACGTCTGTCATTTTCATGGCAGTTATTTCTGTCAACAGAACTTGATCGACCAACATCCCTTGATTGTCTGCAGGTTTTCCTCGACATGAATTCATATGGGAGGACGTTGATAAGATTTTGTCATGGTGAAAAGTACCTTTTTATGTGCGGCCATGATGAAATGAGCCCATTTCTCCACCGTCCTGGAGGTGTTGATTTCCCGGTCAGGGATGTATGAGGGGATGAGGCTGAGAAGGCGCTCTAGAAGGATCTCTGAACCATAGTCCACATAATATTGCTGAGAGGCCAGTTCTGCCAAGTCGTCCTGAAGACACACAGAGATGAATAGCAAGGGTTGGAAAAGATTTTTCCTTTTAAAAATCTGAGAAATTCTGAAAAACATGAGAAATTCATCAGTACTCTATCCTATTACTACTATTCATGATAATTGTTCCAATAACATCATGTTCTACAATCTGACGCCTTCAAAAAATATATACATGATATTTATTACCGTTTTATTCCGCCCACACACATAAAATAAGTGGGAAGTAGGCTTTGTTTGACAACAAATTAAAGGACTACTATGACATGTTAGGAAATTTTTTTTTTTTTAAATTTCCTGCAGTGAGCCAGATAGATAATAAAACAAACAAATGTGAAAAAAATGCACCCTGTCACAGCGGTATTCTCCAAACTTGACGCCTCGAACAGTTTGCTGGTAGATGAGGTTGGTGGCGACCTGGTCATCTGTGGGGCAATGCCAGGGTGTGAAGATCTCCTTCCTGAAGAAGAGCCTCCAAGGAGCATTCCTCTCCTGAGCTCCCTGTTCTTTTGCGTACTGCTCACACTGCGACACCGCGTCCATTACATGATCGTTCCCACTGCCTAAAGAGGAGACCTGCCGGCGGAGGACATGTATTTACTGCTTCTTCTTCTACTACATGTAGGACTGTGACTGTCATGTCATGGTCGTGTTTCTTTGCTGGTGAAAGCGATGGGAGGTCATATGATATGCTTGTTGTATTATTTTGTTTATTCAATGTCATTAAGCTTCAAGATAGAAATACATCACTGCGCACAGTGAAGCTAAATTAGGCAAATCAATAGGAGGAAAACTTCAAGGCTATGAACTATAACAGTTCTCATGTGTGTGTTTGAGTGCTCACCTTGTCAAAAAGTGCAATGTAGAGTGAGAACCCGAATCGGTCCCGCAAGTTGACTTTGTCAGATAGGGCGCTGCAGAGCTCCTTTGCTGTGGTGGCTGAGTCTGTCAGCAGTGTTTTTGTCGTGCCGTCCATGAATGTCACCGGCAGCATGATGGGTTTCTTTGACTTGGTGGCCTGGATCAACATTTGAAACCTTTAGTCAAAGCGGTTTAAGATATATATTTATTCTTGAGTTAATACTCATGTTTTCAAAATACTGTCACACCTTTGAAATTTTCACCCCTGTTCTTTCTGTCACCTTAACTATTTTCTTACTATCTTTGACCTCTAAGAAGAAACTCTGTCACTGTGATTTCCTAATTATCAATTTTAAATAAATGTTATTGATGTGTTTTGTCTTTGGTGTTCCCTTTTATTGTCATTGTACATTTTTCACATTGTGTTTCAGCTTGTTGTATGAAACCAGTTATATAAAAAAGTTTCACTTTCTTTATTGTTTATTTGCAGAGAAATTCTTCAAACTTGAGTGCTTTTAAGGTTCTTTACTGCTCAGTTCTCTTAACTGAAATTCCACTTCAGTGCACTTGGGGATGTTGATGTCGGAGTTGAACAAAAGCTTTTTGAGAGCATATCTTAAAGTAAATAGAATACAGCATGGGTGCAGACTCTTTTCGTTTAGGATGATGAGGCCGAAGTTCTGCTTTCATAAGTGTCAAGTGTACAAGTTTTTCACTCTTATGTATGCACAGGATTAAAATATGATACCCTGATTAGGATGACCGATATCTACTAGAGTATCCACAAAAAATGGGTATGGCGGCGGGGTTTGGTCAAATCAGTTGTAGTTGTAGTAGGGAGATAGTGAGTGTGGGTCATGGAACTTTGTCAGGAAGAACCAACTGGAACTTATTTCTCTCTCTCTATTATTTGCCTTAGCATCCTGGAACCCACAAAGAGAGAGATTCAGGCGAAGACCGACTGACGTGACAATAGAACCTCAGACCTGGAAATCTCCGGTAGTTAGTGAGGGGTGATTTATTCTGGTTTATATAATAAAGATTGTTATCTGAAATGATCTGCCTGCTTAATGAGGAAGAACCCACACTGCGTTTGCTACATTAAGTGTTACAATGTGCATCAACTAATTTAAAACAAGAAAAATGTACTTAAAGCATTTAGATCCGTGTGTCTGTGTGTGTGTGTGTGGGTGTGTGTTTTTTACTTGCAGCTCCAGCCAGGACGGAGGCTGTGTTCTTGTTCCATTGACAAATGTTCGCCTCAGTCTCTCTTCGCAGTACGGAGCATAACCTGGCGGCCCGCTATTGATGAAGTTTCTAAGGTACTGAGGGGGGAAAAAAAGGTTTAAGTTCCCCATGCACAAAAAAGAGAACAGAACAGAGCGAGTTGAATTTTCATCATCACAAAAAATGTGATACATAACAAATACTGAAGGATCATCTTGTTTGGTCATGATCTCAGTCATTGGGTCAGGCACATTCATTCAGAAGACGACTTCTTCTGTGTATTTGAATTGAAAAGCTCAGACAAGTCCGGACCTCCTGACCTTGACAAACTTGTCTGATGGAGCGAAGCAGCCGACACACAGAGAGATGAGGATCCAGCCCCGAGCGTGAGAACTCTTCGATGGGTTCTGACTCAGCTGCTTACAGATCTGACAGTAGATCTCGTCCCTGAAACATACAGGGAAGTCAGGTCAGTTTATATGTACAGAATGTTTGAGAACTTAATGTATACAATATCAAATAGGGATACATTAAAAATAATTCATATGGTTGAATAAAAGTATAAAAAGCAGGGACAAAGAAAACGCCAGCTAAAACTTCAAATCTCAACCTCTAAAACTGAGCTTTTCTCACATATTTAAACACGGGTTCTTACTTCTTTAATAGACATACAGACAAGTCCACAAGTGAAACTGAGTGTCACACTGTCAATCTCATTAAAAAATGATGAAGGTTCTTTAACAAGAGTAAATTTAAGTATATATAATAGAGTATTTTATTATGAAAATCCAAAGGTAGGAGTTTAATTGTCTCTTTGCTCTAATTCCAAAGTTCCAGAGTTTTCACTCAAAACTCACTAAGACATTCAAAGCATTTCAATGAGCATTTGTATAAAAATATTAAAACAACTGAATTCAATTTGTTTTGCTGATTTCCAAATATTCCCGTCTCATAATTCCATGAATCATATGATAGAAAATACAATTTAAATACATATGCATAAATGAATATATTGATACAAAAATACTTTTTGCCGGCAATAATATTATTATTATTTATAATAAAAGTTAATATCAGCAATATCTGATGTAATATTATTAAAACAAACTCTGTACAATCAAAATGAGCTTTAAATCAGTCCTAAAGCACTTTGAGAATTGATCCAAATGCAAAGTGCATTATAAATTAAATGTATTATTATTATTATTAAAAGAAATCGGGGTCTAATACAATTCAGCTAAAGCAGGAGAGTTGTGACTGTGACCGCATGTGTGGGTATTCGTTTAAGTGTGTGTACCTCAGTGCCGGTCTCAGGATCCCATTGCCGATGATGAAGTGAAGTTTCTCCAGGTTGGATGTCGGGCGGTCCTCGAGCATACTGTTACCATGGAGACTGTACTCACCGTCGTTCAGGCGCTTGGTGACCTGAAATGCATCACACTGTAACTTTTCTTTTTCTGTTAGTTCTACCAGAAGGGTGGAAAGCTTTTATAATCCCCCTTTTCTCTTACCTCTTCAGTGATCTTGGATTTTTTCTTTAGGGTGAGGGACACTAGTTTGTGTCGGACACTGTTCTTCTTGTGACTGTCAGAGTGAGGCGTCTGGTGGCAGAATGAGACAAGAAACAGAAGACAGTCAATCCAGAGTTCCAGCAGCTCATGACGCATAACAATCGCGATTTCCAAACTGAAATACAGGAGCCAATTAAAATAACTCTTATTTAAAAATCCATTTTAAAATAGGTAATACAAGCTTTGTTTATATGGCTTAACATGAAATCAGAAGAAAAACTGCTTCATTTACAAAAAAATATTACAAACAATTTTAACAAAAGCAAAGCCCATCCCTACAAGAATACGCAGCGCATTATACCATATTGTACGGAGCACAAGGCAGTCAATCAAATCATAAAAACCAATCTATAGAAGGGATTGTTTTTAGACTGATCTGGTAGGAGTGGGGAGGTTGTTCCATAATTCCAGTGTGACAATGACAGGCAAACAGTCAACTTTTATTTTAAATTTGGATTGTAGTAGAGTGAGCAAGAACTGTTCTGATGACCTGAGTGTCTGGTCAACAGCACAGAGATAAATACAGGCAATAAGGAGCCAAGGCATGAAGAGCCTTGTAAATGATTCAATATGTTTTAAAGTCAATCCTGTACTTGACTATCAGTGAATTCATTCATTATCTACCGCTTATCCTGTTGTGGGTCACGGGGGGCTGGAGCCTATCCCATCTGTCATTGGGCGAGAGGCGGGGTCTGGACAATGAACTGGACAAGTCGCCAGTTCATCGCAGGTCCGACACTTAGACATACAACCACATACACTCACACGGGCCATTTTAGTCTCACCAATATCACATGTTTTTGGACTGTGGGAAGAGCCGGATTTCCCGGAGAGAACCCACGCAGAGATAGGGAGAACATGCAAACTCCGTACAGAAAGGCCGGCAGACGTGGATTTGAAGCCGGTACTTTCTTGCTGTGAGGCAACAGCGGTAACCACTGCGCCACCGTATCGCCCAGTCAATTCATTCAGGCTTAATTTTGAGTAATAGAAGGAGATGTCTGGTAAGTCCTGGTTGGTGCTTCAGTTTTAAGTCTAGCTGCTGCATTTTGTTGGTTTTGAGATATTTCTTGAAATATTTTAAAAACTCTGACGTATCTGATATTAAGATATTTAAATCAGAGTCTGCAATTAAATTCAAATTTCAGGCACAACTTAAGACCATTAAAGATCAAAACCAGAAGAGTTTTATGCTAGTTTGTACATAATTCTCACCAGTTCAGAGTTGAAGTTACACTTTAGGTGGTTTTAATATATAATCTCACAACTGATGTAAATGTCTCAACATTCTGAGTGTTTTTATGAAATCCAAAAGTGTATTTTAACAATAAATACAGTTGCTGCCATACTAACAATATTGTAGAAATTACTGGTGTTTATACTTATACATTGGGAGTAAAATCAACCTTAAATGTTTAACACAGAACTTTAAACATTTATACTTTAGTTGTGTTCTTCAATATCTTTCGAATAAAATTATTAAAAGTTAAAACAATATATTAAGTTTTGGAACAAGGATGGAGTTTGGATGAAAGTAAATCTCATTGTTCGAGACTTTACTGAGGGAAACGTGGCTGATGAGCTAAGATGGCTGATGAACTAACGGCTGCACATTACTGATCAGCTCGACTTCATTTATAAACCGTCTCTTCCTTACCTCCCCCTCCCCTTGCAGCGCCTGCAGCTCTCTCTTGTAGGTCTTCTTTCCCAATGTCTCATAGATTTTGGTCATGACAGGGATCTTCTCACTACCGTCACTGATTGCCGTGTGGTACTTAGGTTCCGGCAGATCTCCCATGAACCTCAGCACTGTGATCCACACTGCCAGAGCAGCCTAGTCCAGGATATAGAAAAAATATTTTCTTATCATTAAACATACTGTATGATACTAAGAAACAAATGTTCAGGGGTGTTGTACCTGTCTGCCACTTTGGTGGCAGGTCTGCAGCAGATTTCAAACCTCACTTTCAGCATTTTGAAGCAAATGAAAGAAAACTTAAGACTAAACCTCAAGTGAAATCTAAAACAGAGGTTTTGATCGTTCAAACAACTTATTGATTTGATTTATAAATATTCTTACTAAACATTTACTCGTTTCGGCTGAAAGAAATTTGAGGTTTCAAAATGTTCTGTTTCATACTCTAAATCAAATATTACACATATTCTTCTATTTCACATTCTAAAGAATCTCTTCTAATTTTATTTCTGCATCTTTTTTGAAGGAGACAGGAACATGTTTACACTCTCACATATTTAATAATGCAGAAGAAAGAAATATTTAAAGCTGAGTGATTGAGTGATGTGATGACAGCCATACACCTGAGTCACCTGGACTGCATGAAATCTAACTGGTTAGATTCAGTGGGGTCACAGGTCACAGGTGAACCTACCAGCTGGTCCCCCTCGTCGTCGTGGAAAAGCAGAGGCTGTTTGAGAGGTCGTCGTACGTAAGTGTGTGTGGTGGTTCCCTGGAAGTAGGTGGCGGCATACTTTGTAAACTTATATTCTGACAAATCTTCCTCTTCATCGTCCTCAGGCAAGGGAAGAGCCTCGTCAAGATCGTCCTCCATCAGCTCCTGATGGGTCCGCTCCAGGTCCTGTAGAGGAGACAGGGCTATGTCACTGTTTTGTAAAGTCAGATGCTGTCATACAGCAGATTTTGAATCTTTCTACGTAAACCTGTAGCGGCTTTAGATTCCCCCACTGAACCATGTCAGTCAAGTTAGTTCACATCTTCACATCACTGGCAATGGAGATTCAGTCCATGTCTTACAATTCTGTAATTGGTGTATCTCTCTCTCTCTGATAGCTGATCAGATCGGAAATATATATATATATATATATATATATATATACACATATATATATATATACACATACATACATATACACACACACACCTCCCTTTGCCACTCTAATAACTGACTTTTCTCTCCTCCTAATAAGACACTGTCATCATGTTTACGTAAATACTCTGTCTTTCTATTAATCAACCTCTCTATCTGACAACTCTGATTTCTTTCTTTAAAGTCCTGAAATTTTAATTCAAAAAGTCAAAGGTCCTGGCTCCCATGGGTTCAGAATGTCTGTTATGTAGCTGGGACCCGGATCCAGTCTTACTTTAAAAGTGTAACGCTTTCAAAGAAATTCTTAAATGTTTAGGCAGCCAGTGGAGAAACGTCGGAATGGGGCTGATGTGATGTTATCCAGTAAAGAGCTTAGCTGCGGTGCTCTGTGCTTCACCACTTCTAACCAAAGTTGATAGAATAGTCAAAAGTACACAAATTTGAGTTTTTCAAATACTGGCTCTACTCATGTCATTCAGAACCCTCAAACTAATATCTCTGCACCGAGATGAAGAAGGAGCTCAGTGGTCTGCATTCTGACAGTAGCAGTGATATTAGAACTAGTGTGGAACACTTTCTGGGGGTCCAAGATAACCTACATCAACAAAGGACCCTATAACTTCTGGAATAAATGTATGAAAGTAATTATGCAAAATTTTCTAAAAATGATTCTATCTTAGGCTATGCACTTATCAATCGCCCCTTGCATGAAAATACACAGAAATATTAGGGAGTTTTAATATAACACAATATGATTTTTATTAGAGAAAGTATTGTGTGCCATTTAGTTGACTTACACTCAGTGGTACTCAAAGCGAGTTTAATAAAAATACATATAGTTTTCCAAAAACTTGAAGGACCATTTAAATCAAAAAAAATAATGTCACGCTTCAATAATTATAAGACTTTAAACTGCTTATATGTTTTGGTTCTAACATCCAAGAGCATACAGCTTATAATTTGTCAAATATAGTGAGATGAAAACTTAACTCTCAGTTTACCTCAAATCCAGCAGGGGCTTGTCCCTCTTGTCCTGGTAAAGAGTTTGTCGTCCCAAGAAAGCCAAACATCTTGTCCACCATGTCTGAGTCATTGACAGGCTCCATACGAGCCTTCTCCATTTTCTCCACCAACTCCTTCTTCTTCCGTGCCTCCTCTTTCTCCTTCTTCTGCTGTTCCGCATCCTCTTTGGCTAGCTGAGCCAGACGCTCCTAGATAATCATAAAACAGATAATGATAGTAATTGCGACAAGAGCAACAGCAATGACACCGATAATAACATAATAACCAATCTGTTTAAATGTGTCTAAAATATTTTAAAAAAATCAGAAAATTTAAAAAAACATGTTGAAAACAAACCTCTAGGTCCCCTACAAGGAATTCATGAAATCTTATTGAATTCTGTCCAATTTTGAGTTGAATTTATCCTCATTATGTTCGTACAGAAGGCTAAAGGTAACCCTCTTAGCGTGCTTTAGCGAAGGTATAGGGACACTTCAAATAATGTTTATTTCCATATAAAAAAAGAGGACATATTCTATGCATCTTAGAAAAAAATCTCCTAAGCTTGAATCAGACATGACAGTTTATCTAAATATATATATTATTATGTAAACTAATAAGTTGAAAACACTTCTAAATGTAAGAATGAATAATTGAACTCCCACCTGGTGTTTGCGATCGGCCTCAGCTTTCGCTCTCTTTGCAGACATCTGATTCCTCAGCTTGGCCTCTTCTGCCAGTCGCATCTTCTCTGCCTCTAACCGCCTACGATACTGCAAGGGAAAGAAAACCTCTCGAATTAAAATACAACTAGACTGAATCAAAGTAAACAGCATCCAGGGTTGTAAGTGAAGTATTAAATTGAGTTACAGAAGTACAACACTGAACACAGAGAAAACATGAGCTCTGTCCGTGTGAGCAGTGGATATTTTCTTAACTCACATGAGTACAAAAGAATGTATAAAAGTATTTGAATCCTGTATATTCTTTTATACAATGAGTGGATTAAAACTGAATATTTAAAATGTGTGTATTATGGTACGAAAATTTTTCAGATCACTGAAGTACGTAGAATAAATATTAAAATTACATAAAATTACTCAAAGTGAACCATTCATTCATCATCAACATAAAAACTGATCAGCCATAACATTAAAACCAAATGCAAGCGAGAGAGCTCTTTGATCTGACCCTTTTCCATCTTTCCAACAGAACCAGCGCTAACATTTTCATCAATTTTTGCTACAATTGGTCATTTGTGGGGTCTGACCACACGGGCTAGCCTTTGCTCTTTATGTGTATCTGTGAGGCCTGTTCACCGGATGTCCTTTACTAAACCACTTTGGTAGGTACTAAAAACTGCAGTATGGGAACAACCAACAAGACCTGCACTTCTGGAGATGCTCATTCTATTGGTCAAACGGCCATTAGAATTTTGTCTTCACCCAAGTGGCTCAGATCCTTGAGCTCGTCTACTTTTCACCTTAGTCAGGGAATAAAATAGTCACATATTCCACTGACAGGTGCCATTGTGACAAGATAATGTTATTCTGACTTCTCAGTCATAAAGTTATGGCTGATTGGTATATAATATATAGAATTGAATTGTAGTTGTGTAGACATGAAAAATAGAAATACTTGTCTCTCACTTGGTTTTGGCTTATTATATTACAGTCACTACAATAAAATAAAATAAAGTGATATGTAGATAACTTTTATTTGTTCCAGATTCACCAATACAAATAGATGCAAAAAGTTGTTAGTTTGAAAACTTTATAAAATACACGTAAAAAGTTTTGCAATAACTTAAGCTAAGGAATATTGAAAATAGTAAAACATTTAAACTTACCTTTGAAATAGAGGCGTAGAATAAATAAAAAAAAATAAGAGTATATTACAATTACCTCATAACCGTAAATGAGTGCATGACTGTAAATGCGTTTTGTCTATGAGCGTCTACCTCTGCCTTCAGCCTCTTGTACAGCCGGCGAGCGATCATGCCTCTGCTGTAGGCCTGGATGGTGATGACAGCCCATAGCCGGTGTCGGAACGCCCGGCGCACCAAAAAGCCTCGACAGCGACCCTGGAAGCAGGTGATTCGCTTACGTGCCACGTGATAGGATGCACACAACTTCCTGGAACGAACCAAAGCCTGAAGGCGTGAGAAGCCTGCACGCATCTGAAAAAAAACAAACAGAAAACAGTCAGAGGGTTTTTCATAATGAATCACAATCACGCTGATATATTTAAACAGTCTTTGGCTGTAAAACACAAAAATGCTGCTCACAGCTCCATAGTTCTTCCTACACTGATACCCCCTCCACGTCTTCTGAATCAACACAGCTGACTTCCTCATCTTCAGGAAGTTAGATCTGATGACAGCAAACAAATAATCAAAAACGTCTTTGTTTGGGTGAACATCTTTCTTAACATCACAAGTTATTGCCAAGACAGAAAACTACAAACTAAAATGAGGTATTAAGTATCTACCTGTCTTTGAAACCTCGAACCACCTTCTGGATGAGGATGACCTTGTCTGTGATAGCCTTGTCTCTCTCAATCTCTAGCAGCATGTCATGGTGATCCTTCACAGGAAGAGAAAAAACAAAGAAATAAACACTAATTCCACTTTTACTGCTACTCATGTAGCTTAAAGGTAATATTAGCATGCTAACACAAGAACGCTGATAAGCATAGAAATAATTGAATGGAGCATTAATCCTTGGAATAAATATCATGGCGAAAGACAGTACTAATCGTTTGCTCAAACAAGCTGTCATCATATTTAACATCACAATAGGAATTGCTCTGTTTTTTTTTTTTGTGGAGATCAAGATTGGATGAAGTGTTTCACACAAGACTGTGTCTAAACTGTCATGACTTCCATACTTTTTATGACGACAGGAATCTGATAATCCTGAACAATTAGTTTTAGCTGTATGAAACCAAGCCCAAATTGGACAAAGGTCAGAGAATACACCGCGGGAATGCCTTTGGGACACTGCAAGACTCTCAATTAATTAAATGCAATAATCTGATATCAAGAAGCACCGTTAAATATTGTTATTAGCTGGTTACAGTCAGATCAGCGTTGTTCACATGAACAAGAATGACTGGGATGGCCTGGTTCACCCAAGTTATTGGGTAGTCAGACCATCCTCTCTCTCTTTTATTATTAACTGAAACGCAAATGGAATATTTGGTTTCCAAATTCATTGTTCAGATCACATAGATTACAGTTCTATAGATTTTTAAGGCTAAAATAATAAACATAAGCTAAATCGGCTATATGATTTAGAGCAACTATGAACATCTTCATGACATAAATGGTTCTGTAACATCAAAACGAAACTCAAAATTTTGGTGGGGGCAACTTAAATTTTGAAATATTGTTCTAAAAGTTACAATGATCAAGCAATCGACCGGTGGAGGCTGCACAGCTATTAAACACTATCTGAGTAAAGTTCCATCAATACAGATTTAACAGTTGATCTTTAATCGTTATAGCATAGAGATTTCTGACGGGAAACAAGTCAGAAATTGTATCAAAGTAAATGACATCCAAACTATTCAATTACTTGTTTTTTTTCTAAACAAAACATAACCTTGTTTTTAACTGTCCAAATAAATTAATCTCTGGACATAAAGTATTACAAGTATAACAATTTTATTCCACTGTAGTGCTGCAATGCTTTGTGCCACATAGGAATGTTTACATGCTAACGCACTCACGGTGGCAATACTAATTTTAGCGTGATAACATTTCCTTTGAGCACTGACCACAATCTAAAACAAATCCTTGTCAGATATTAAGATTCAGAAAGAAAACCTGCTGTTTGCCAAAGAGTAAAAGTCTAGTGTTATCATTTTAAGCCATAGGCCTTGAGAAAAAATATAATTGTTTAATCTGAACATGCCGTTTTGGAATGACTGACAGGGGAACCAGCATGTGAACGTCTATCTAATCTGAAGCCACAGCCATATTTCCATACAAGATTTATTGTGGAAGCTTTCCAGTTTGCTGAAACAACTTATTCAATCCCTTCCTCCAGTAGTCTCTCCATCCGTGCTGTCAGGGAAGTATGGCTGCTGCCCTGTCACAACCCCCTGCACTTCCTAATTCCTCTACAGCTTCCTGTTCAGCTGAGTAATAAGGCCTATTGAAGCTTACCCTGAAAGCCAAAAGAACCTTGAATTTTGGGTGAAAATAGACCTGACTAATCAGCCAATGAAGATTAAGTAGGGTTGTGACAGACTAACTAAATCAGGAAACATAATTCACCCCATTACCCTGATTCACCTATAGTCCATAATATGACACAGTATGTCTAGGAACAAATTTTTTTTTAAAACAAATATATGATCCCAAACACCAAATAAACCCAAATAACACTTTCAATCAGGCAATGCTGGTCACATGTGTGGTTCTTGTGGTATAATAATATAAGAAATCTGTCATGACAGTCGGATCCACTAAGCGTGTAGACATTTCCTTTTTGATCAGAATATAAAAATAGTTGTTTAAACGGGATGGAGTAGTCACAGACATACATACATAGCCAACAAGAAATAGATAGATAAGAAAATAATCATCAGCTGATATTTTAATTTAAATAGTGACAGCATAACCATGGCGACAGGCTAAAGGATGTGTCTTACTAGTGGCTTTTGACCTGTGGACAACATCTGTTCTCACTGAGCAAACATGTCGACTGGAAAACTTCTCAGCAGAGCCTCATTACTGGGATATACTGGTTCAATAGGACTGTTACAACAGGCCAACATGCACATCCTCATAAACATTTAACCGATGAAACACTGCGATATTCCCATTGGAAACATCATCATCATCATTAAACATACCAGCAGTGATGATGAAAAATAAATATTTTACTACAACAAAGTAAATAAAGATGGAAAAATAACGCCCGCTAACCAAACATTATATTCTTTATTCTTTTTTTTAAATCTAAATGATAAAAGCTGTAAACTAACAACAATAAATACGATCCTGTCCGCTGTTAGCAGGAAGTACGAATATTGAATCCCCAAAGTTGTCAGAAATTCCTGGTTGAAAATTGGCAAGAGTACCTTAATACCTTAGAAATACTTGATTTTTCATTATCATCTTTTAGGAAAAGGAATTATTTACTGACTTAAGAAAAACAGAATATAGAATTAAGTCGGATCTTTAAAGGCAGACTTTAAAGTCAGAATAATGTGGTTCTATTTTTCTACCTAACCCCTGGTTTTGTATCAGGAGTTACTTTGGTAAAAATAAATTAAAATTAAATTGTTAATAAATGAAATTCATGTTTTAATAAATTAAAACAAGAATCATAATAATAATAATAATTTAAAATGTGTGAGAACCACTTCTCTCATCTAATCAAAATGTGGCAAATATTTTCTACGGGTAATCTACAAAGCAGGAGTGAGTGAATCAACTCTGGTCCTGTGAAGATGTCCTTTACAAAGAACCCTTTTTCACTAACAAGGTAGAAAAGAACTTCCCACAGAGTTCATTCGACTTTTACTATTTTTATAGTATGGTACCAAGTTTATGAGTTTTTTTCTTTCTTCATTATATTACATTGTTTGTTTTAATTACTTTGCTGGTTGCTTGTGATGCCTGCCCTTGAGCATTCTTTTCTTTTTTTGACCTTGTTTGTGAAGCCCTCAACAGGTTTTTCGTCTGATTGTTTTGTTATTGTTTATGAGAGAGTACCTTAAGGAAGATCTTGGTCTTCCCCATTTGCCAGTCATCGTCTCTGCCGAGAACAGCTTCAGAGATCCGCTGACAGGTTCCTCTCAGGTTCTCCTGATGGGAGGCAGATACGTCAACATTTCACATCTTTCCTCGAACAAACAGTGCGTATACTCGCAAAGTATCTTTCAAAACACACTACAGAACACGAAATGCATAGGATTGAAGAAACCATAACATTTAGGGTTCCAATGAAAACAGACTGCTGTTGGACTGTGGGAAAAAACTACATGATGACCAAACAGTGTCACACATGTGGTGTTATCTCACTGGTTCCATTCACACACACACACAAACGCACTCTCTCTGTTTACACACTCTTTCAGCCTCAGTTTGGTGTTATCATTAATCTGATTGCAGTTATTCGAGTTAACTGGAATTATTTTGCAAAAGCATCAGAATAATTTCCATTCCTCTTTGTAGAAATAACTGAAGGTACGAGAAATGTCACATTGCATAGCCAATTACATGGTTTCCATTGTTTGACTAGCACTTTTTAATGACCTCATCTGGTTGCTGTTATTCTTTAGTGATAAGTGGAGAATTAAATTGGTTGTTAGTACCTGAACAGCTAATCTCCTGAGGGCCTAAACTTTTCAAGGATTATCTGTTGATGTGAACATGATGGATTAATGAGTTGCAAAGCCAAATATCACACCACTGTAGGCCGATTTGATAAAGGAGAAGCTGATAACTTGCATGAGGCTATTTATTTAAAACATATTTTACACACTTTTAGTTACCTGTTTATATGCTGGTTTGACTCCAGGCATGAGCACCCGGTAGCGATCTACGAACTCCACGAAGGTGTAGCGGATGGGATACCCTGCACGCCGAATACGAATGGTCTCCATCATTCCAGAGTACCTCAGCTGACGCACACACAGCTCCCTGTCAAAAAGCTGCAGGCAAAAAACAAGACACTCTCAGTGGTTTGTTTTTGTTTATGTCTTCCAAAATAAGGTTATACTAAAAAATGGATTTTGGTCCGATGTTGAAAATTTCAAAAATAGGGTTTTGTTTGATAAAGGTCAAAGGTTATCATTTTAAAACTTGTTATAAGTGTTTAAAAGTGAGAGCTTTAAAGATTCCTAAGTCTAAACCAGTGGTTGACAACTTTTATTTCCAGTGCATTTTAGTTTTCATCATTGATGGTCGCGCCATCTTAACTTCTTTTAATTACTTTACACGTTTTTGCATGTGTCATCTGCGTCACCCACAACAAAAAACATTATATTAGTGAATGAAATCTCAAAATTCAAACCAAAATGGGCACAATAGATTAAAATGTATGCATGCTATTTCTCTTCATCTGCTTGCCACAAACAAGATTGTGAAGAGCTGATAATCTGCATTGGTTTTGTAATCTTTACTCCCCGTTTATTTTGTTTTACCAAGCTGCCAGAGCTGTTTGATGACAACAATCATCAATACATACATATATGCAAAAAAGTCACATGAATTCTATTCTCGTCATTCTCAGACAATGCCAACAGAACTAGTCTGAAGTGATAAACTCATTTGTTTTTTCAGGGCCACGTGAACTCAAAAATCTGATCCTTTCATATCAGCTTTGAGTAACTTTTATATTTGGTTGTTAATGGGATAAATATCTGATTCATGGCCATGCAACATGAATGAAAATGGTCAGTTTGGAATTTGAAAAAAAAGAAAAATGTAGTTGTTATAAATAGAACAGAATTATTAGGCTATAATGCCAACATAGCTGAATTTATGTCACATGGCCATGAATCAGATATGAACAATCCAGAGAAACATTCACTCATATATGATTTGGAAAGATATGATTTCTGTTCACACAGCCTTTAAAAAAGCAATAACATTGATGTCTCATTAAGGGAAATAACAAAAATTGAGAATTGAGTAATGTGAATAGACTATTGCATCTCCTGTCGACTTTCTCATTAACAAACCATTAAATCTTATTTCTGTATAATGTGCAGATACTCACCATGGGTTTCTTGTACTCATTGGGCTTGATGCAGCGAACAAAGAACGGCTGACAGACGCTCAGAGTTCTCATCAACAGCTCCAGAGATCTTTTAAACTGACTGCTCAGAGTGGGTGAACGCTTCCTGGTCTCTGCCCCCTTCACAACACACAGTGAAAAAGTGTCAGGGTCAGCATTTCACAATGAGAACCCTTCACTCTCTTCCTGAGCTCTGACACTAACATTTTTCCTCTTTTTCTGCCTCTAAATATAAAATTCTTTTTTAGGCTAACGCTTCAAAATCAGAGTTAAATACGTCAACTCTACAAGATGATGGTACCACAAATATAACACTGCAAGAAAAGGAATGTCAAGAAAGCAAAACCTTTTTTCTGAAAAATAACTAGCATTTTTTGTCTGGGTAGAAAAATCACCTTGTTGCACATGGTTGCTTAATATAATAAATTAAACTTTTTCTTAACATATTGCAGCTACTATTGCCTTTAATCTGACAGAGTACATGGTTTCAGTGGTTTGCACAATATCCCAGCAGAGGAACAACATTGTTTCCTTATTTTAAGGGTATGACCACGGGCACAACATCTCAACTAAAGAACACTGTGAAAAGACATGAGTTTTTTTTCTTTATTATAGACTATCATAAACAGAGTATCTTCAGGCTTTGTAACAGCTAGTCACAATAACCACGCAGGCAGATTACATCCCTGTGGATGGCAGTTTTAATACATTTCTGACATAATATGTAAAACGAAAACAATTAACCAACAGATTAACCCAAATGTGAACAGTTGATAGTTTCACTTCTCTCTTTCGTTGATACATTGACCACAAAAGAGAGATTATATGAACTGGAATCTACTGGAGGTCTCTCCCTGTTTTTCCACTTTTGTCTCCATGTTATTTTTCATGTGGAAATTGCTCTGGAAGTAAGAGTCAAAAGGCTAAACTTGAACTTTAGCACAGTGCCTAGAAATTTGTTGTGTGATTTGTTGTACACTCTACCAATTAAATTGACTTGAACGTGTGTTGTATTGTTGAGATTTGATGATATTAATTCTAAAATATCTTAATTATCAAACATGTGAAGTTTCAACAAAATTCATTTAAATTAGTAGAAAATTAACTGTTACCAGGAATTAGATGACATCTGCTCCGTGCCGTTTATTAAGCGTATGGAGCTAATGTTAGCTTTGTCCGACATGAAAAACGTACTTATTTCTGCCATGGTTGTGGGTCCAAAAAGTTATAAAAGAGATTGTGAAATAATCGAGTTTACAAAACAGATAACCTACAGTTTGAAATGAATGCGTGATCAGCAACACCTGTGACAGAGGAGCTAGCTCCTAATTAGCTAACTCCATCTCAGAAATGTGCCGATGTCACTCTATTCTGCTATTTGTGAAATTCAGTGATATATTTTCTTTAATTTAAGCTGCCACCTACCTGTCATATATTCTCAAGACTTTAATGTATTTATCCGGTAACAACCTAAAACTGTTGCGTTGGGGTTAAGGGCATAGTCATTAAACTAATTAGACGACGAGCATATCGATGTCGATTGTTTTATTCTGAAGGTTTCAGCCAGACAAACGGTTTGGTATCTAGTTTACAAAGGCGTTTTACACCACTATGGTTCGAAACATCAATACTGCCTTCCAGTATTCATAGTTAGGAACTACAATCCTACAATAAGTTTGCGTTGATAATCAGGATTATTATTAAAATACAAGTTAGTATTTTATTCAACAAATCCCTCTAGTGGCCACCGCAAGGAAGGATCTAATTGTGTTAATCAATCTAGAAATGATAGCAAGAAAGAGGAAGATGCTAACGCTTACGGTGAATGCTTTCAGAGTAAAATTGTGAAAAATAACGAAATTAAAGGAAAACTTCGTTCACATTGCTCATTTCGTTCGCAATTTAAAAGAATGCTAACTGCCTAAGTACTTAACTAGGATCTTAATTGCATATTAATATAATTAAAAAATTGTTATAGTTTAAGTTATAGTTTAGCCAGTCTTAGTCAACATTTTAAGGTTCTTCAGAAAAACTATGCATCCATTCACATGTTATATTACATATTTGGCACTCGAGCCACACTGATTACTCAAGTGATGTTGTAATTATTTAGAATACCCGCATTGTTGATTGGATATGTGTTCATACAAACTACTGATAGAGTCACTTCTGACTGGCATCAAGGTAGAAAGTCAAAGTGAGGTAAATAATGTGTCTATTATTAAAAATAATACATGAAGTGGCCATAACATTAGAAAAAAAATCTGATAATTATCACATAATGGTAATCCTAAATCCTCACGTGAAGTGTTTGTGTTTTGATGCATTCTTGGAGTTCACAAACGTCACATTCGGAATCTATACACATAGGAACGACACCAATAATTGTCTCGTTATATGTACAAGGCGTAGTACGTAAAATACGAAATTCTTATAGGAACGTGTTTTATTATACTACAAATGTAATAATACAGTTACTTCTGCAAACATTAGATCCTCAGACCTCCCATCCTCTTAAGAAAACATAATGGATCGGACTGTTGTCCTGAGTCCATACTCACTCACAATACTACTGCCCTCTTGCGGCCACATGGAGGAATAACCTTAAATTATACTTCATAACAACAAAACTAAAAGGTTGGACGTCTTGTCAGTGCCTTCAAAACACATTTGTAACACCAGAATATTCATTATTGTAATTGTTCTATCACAGCAAACGATTCATCCTTTTATATCGGATATGCAATTCTAAAGAGCCCAAATTTTTAACGGCCTGGAGTTAAACAGAACGTGAATACTTGAAAGCTCTTTACATTGAAATAAATAGAAATGGGCCTATTTGATCATTCTCAAAACACAAATACAAAAAAGAACGATCGAAAACTTTTTTTTGGAAATAAGGCAATAATAAATTTCCCGTGAAGGCTTGCTAAAGTGTAAAGATATTTACTTCTATAAGCTTTAGGCTAGAAACGGTTCTTTGGTTTACGGTGTATTTGTAAACCTGTCCAAAATTGCACCACTGGCCCAAACCATTACAGAAGAATAACATGGACATGGATAGATTACATTAAATCTGGTTTAACTTTAGTTTGTCACCGATGTAAGGGTTTACATCACAGACAATTTAAGAATAAATCCGCAAAGAACAAAAACAGTTGAATGATTATTTGAACCCACTTATTAGAGTATTGTTTGATGAGTTGGTTAATTTCCTTTGTTACTAACAGATTTGTATGAGGGATACACTTGGTCGCTCCATATTTGATTATTTGAGTTTCCCCATATGTTACATACTAATTTGTTACTCCCATGTGTCAATTCTCCACTCCAGCCATCATCATCATCACGATTGTGTCAATCACGTTAGCCTTCTGCCACCTCTATCCTCCTCGATCTTCTCACTCACAATTCACCAGCCCGTCCCCTTCAACCCGAAACCAAGATTATTGTAAAAAAAAATTTACACGAAACATTTTACACGAATACCTTTTTGATATTTGAAAACAAAAAAAAGAAAAAAATTGCACTGTACACAGTTGACATTTAAACTGTGTTTTTAAACTATGAATGAGACGACAAAGAGAAAAACCCATTAGGACCAGTATAATGTATATGGTTTGAAAGTGTGTTTGTGTGTCCATTACCATGGCGACGTCAGCTTGGAAGATTTGTTTGATGAACTTGTTCTTGGAGGAGTGAACCAGCTGAATGATGTCACCGTATAAAGTGTCTCTGTTCTTCTCCAGGAAGCCTGCAAAACACACACAGACACACAGAGTGTTACAGTGTAAACGTGACATGGCAAACCACAGAACCAGTTTCTATCACTGTATGAATTCACATACACAACTCTAAAAAAAGGAAGGGAACACTTAATCATCACAGTATGACACTAAGCCAGTTAAACTTCAGGAATATCAATCCAACCATTTAGGAAGAACACGTGACTGTGAATCAGTTTCACCTGTTTTGGTGCAAATGAAAGTGTCAACATGTACAATGGAGAGGCAAAAGCATGACAACCCCAGAAAAGGGAATGGTTCTACAGGTGGTGGCTACAATCTGAGAGAAACAACAACCAAGCAGCCAGACTGGTATCTGCTCCTCAGAGTGAGGAGGAACAGGAGGAGCGCTGCCAGATCCCTACAAAATGACCTCCAGTGGGCTACTGGTGTGATGTTTCTGACAAAACTGTCAGCAACAGACTACACGAGGGTGGCATGAGGACCCGACGTCCTTTAATGGGTCATGTGCTCACAGCCCAGTATTGTGGAGCTCAATTAGGGTTCACCGGGGAACAGTAGAATGGGCAGGTTCTCTGTTGGTGGCCCGTTCTCTTCACAGGTAAGAGCAGGTTCAGAATGAGGTCATGTGGCAGGCGTGACAGAGTCTGGAGACGCTGTGGAGAACGTAATGCGGCTGCATCATCATCCAGCAGGACCGGTTTGGTGTTGGGTCAGTGATGGTCTGGGGAGACAGATCCTTGGATGGTCTCTCAGATCTCTGCAGGTTAGCCAAAGGTACCCTGACTGCTGTTAGGTATCAGGATGAAACACAGACCCGGTATCAGATCTTACACTGGTCCAGTTGACCCTGGGTTCCTCCTGGTCCAGGACAATGCCCGGCCTCATGTGGTCAGAGAATGAAGGCAGTTTATGGAGGATGAAGGTAATGATGTCGTTGAATGGTCCTCATGTTCCCCTGACCTGAATCCACCCGAGAACCTCTGAGACGTTATGTATCGCTGCATCAGACGCCACCACCACTGACCACAGACTGTCCAGGAAACCTGTTCAAGGTCTGGGGGGAGATCCCACAGGACGCCATCCTCCATCTTATCAGGAGCATGCCCAGACGTTTTCAGGCGGTACCTTTGGCATGTGGGGCTCAAACACACTCCTGGGTCACAATACGAGTTGTTGTGATGAAATTCACTGGAGTTGGATCAGTCTGGGATTTCAGTTTCTCACTTAGATTTTTGGTATAATTTAGAATCCAGCCCTTAATGGATTAATGGTTATGATTTACATTGATCATTATTGTAGAATTTTGTTCTTAACAAATTATGCATTTTATATCAATTAAGATTTTCAATTTGAATGTTTCATCCAGATCCGGACTGTGATTTAAGTGTTCTCTTAACTTTTGTGGCGCAGTAGTAATGGAGGAACATTTAAATGTGAATAAGAGTAATTTGACTGAGACCTTTTGTTTCATAGTAAACCACTCCAGCAAAGTGTTGAATGCCAAACTGTGTCTCGTGGGTGTTTTTTGGGGGGATGTAGTATGTGTTGAGTTTGTGCTGAAAGTTGAGTTTGTACAGCATGGTGGCATCTGTGCCCTGTTGGAGACACAAAGACAGAAGCAAAAATATTGTTTTTTTTAAGTCACTGAAATCTTGGTTTCAAAAATCTTAAAACATTGTCAACTGTTTTCTGCATCAAAAAGCAACACTAACAGTTTGCCGGGTCATTAACCAGTTGACGATGGTTGACCAATTGTAAGCTAGGAGTTACCCTTTCAGCAGTTTCTCACCCTCCACCACCTGCGTCTACGTACCTTAGGGAACCGGCTCTCCTCGTCGATCAGAGAGATGATGTTCATGGGTTTGATGGCAATCATGTCCAGAGCATCCTGGTTGTCGGTGAACTCGATGTGCTGCCAGTTGATGTGCTCCAGGTTGTACTCCTCCTGCTCCAGCTTGAAAACATGACGCACGAAGAACTGCTGAAGGTTCTCGTTGGCAAAGTTTATGCACAGCTGCTCAAAGCTGCAGAAAGGAGCACAGGAAGTGACACTATCGTAATGGAAAAACAATTCCACTTTTGTCACCAGACATTTGTGCTGACTTATCTAAAATAAGTCAGGGACTCACTAAGTCTCACCTTAAGGTCAGCGCTAGCGACCTTAAGGTGAGACTGAGCTCAACGCACTGCTGTTAAAGAAAATGCATAATAATAAAGAAAAAAAAGTTAATTTAGAAAAAGGTTGGTTAGGGAACATCTAAAAAATACACTGCACATACAGAAAAGAAAAACATTACTGGATGTAATAATAATAATAATAATAATACATTTAATTTATAATGCACTTTACATTTGGATCATGATGATCATGTCCTGGACATGCTTGTTTTTGCCGCAGCTTTGAAGTCGATTCTGTGTATCATCTGTTTCTGTGCACAGGTGTATCTGCATGTGTAGTGTAATTTCTTGCAGTGTGTTAACATAGTCCAATAGATTTCTTATGGAAAATTAAGTGTTTGAGACTGCGATAAAGTTTTTTTTTGTAATTTAATGATTTTTCTCTACATTTAGGGTTTTATACAAATGTTGCTGCCTGCGTTTTGTTATTGTTTCTTTTTGAAGTATTTTACTGCAATAGGTAGAGGTGAGCACCAATTTCATGAGCTTTGTCTGATTGATTTTTTTTTCTGAAGGTGCAGATCATTGGGTCTCTCTCCATCATTGTAGTAAGGATCCAAAACAGTGTAAGGGATAAAAAAATGTGCTGTGTAAGAAGGTGAAAGCACATCAAATGAATATGTGCATCAATGTGCATGTTTGTTGTTTTACCTGTTGATGGTGAAGTTCTCAAAACCAAAGATGTCCAGCAGTCCGATGGAGCGTCTGATAGCTTTGGACTGTGAGGATGCAGGCTTATAAATGGCGGCATTTATCTTCTCCACGATCCACACAAACAAACGGCCATAAATCCCCTACACACACACACACACACACAACAAACACACAGTCAGGTCCATATTTCAACACATTAAAATACCCTTGTGTTGTACTTCAGTGCCAAGTTCTAGATCGAGTCCGACAAATCTAATCACAATCTGAAAGCAGTTAGCATGACTCCACTGAGATGGAGCGAAAACCTGTTGTTACTAGTGGTTATTAGACTACATAAACTTTTAACCCAAGAAGAAGTTCAAAAAAGAAGTATCGATTCTTCATGCAGCTAGAAATGAAAAGCATTCTGTTTCGGCCAGGAGGCTCATGTTTATAAAAGAGAATTTTTTCATCTCTTTCAGACTATTCCTGGTTAAATAGAGGTTAAAACTAATACAAAAATATCTTTTAACATATAAGTATTAGGTAAATTTTGATTGCATAATGTACTAGCTATATAATAATAACACCATCAGCCTTTATATTGGTCGGTATAATGCTTTCATGAGCTGACTATATGTTTCCTCTTATCATGCAATCTCCAGGAAAATAAAGGTGAGCCAGTCAGGATTGCAGCCTGCCATCTATTATAGACTACATGAATAAATAAACTGAGTGTTGCTGGTAGTCTGAGGAGCAGTGAGGGGGTGAGGGTGTGTGCCTGTTTATTTAACTGATGTACCTTAACAAAAGCGTCGCGTACATCAAGAGCTTGTTCCATGCTGAGTGGAGTGGAGACCGTTTCTCCTCTGGTGATGAGTGTTCGGCTGGTCAAACAGTTCATCAGATCTTTACAATCCACCTGAACACAAACACAGAAACAGGAGCTCCTCCTCAGCTCATGACAATCAGATGTCCACACGTCACTTATTCCTGACGTAGTCTTGGCTTTTTGCTTTTTGGGATTGTGAAAATGAAAACCTGCAGTTTGTGTAGCAGTGCTGTGTGTGTTTGTGTGCCTCTTTGTGTATCACCTCCAGCAGTGTAGCAGAAGTGGTAAGTTGAGGGCTGCGGAGGACCTCGCAGGCATCCAAATTGTCGTAGGTACGAGCTGCAGGAACAAAAGTCAATAGAATATATGAATACTTCTAGATACATGCGAGTGAAAATTGCGAGTAAGGGTAAGTTGAGCACACATCAAATTTAAACAAAAACCCACACATGCAAAAATTAAGCAATTAACTACCTACTAGACTAGTACTGTGTTTTACCAGTTTATATTACTGAAATTTATATTTTTCAACACTATATTTCACTATATAATCTGTAAGATTAATGTAGATTCATCTGTTTGACCAAGCATGATGTTTGCAGATATTAAATTCAGGCTTCCTGCTGCCCTCAAACCTCCAGCCATTATATAGAGC
>VRLP01003605.1:30000-61533 GCA_009660295.1 Lophius piscatorius | reverse complement strand
AAAACAGCTGCTTAGAATTTCCAGGACTGGTTTTGATGATGTTGGAGTAGAACAGTGACCGAGCCTCTCTAAGGGACTTTGAGTAGGCCTTTTGGTGTTCCCGAAAAGCTAGCTTGTATGTAGATGTAGATGCGCACAAAAATAATCAGATTTCTATAACGCTTTATGCTGATTTTCTTTTTTAAATCAAGCCAAGTAACTAAGGGAGTGTGGTGCAGCACGTTTTGACCTAATGCATCCCTCATGCAACCCATAAACAAAATCAGTGAAAGGCCTCTGTGTTAATGACTACTGATTGTTAACATCGGCCAAGGTGAGGGCAGACTAGAATAATTAATAATAAACTTCACCCAAGGGTAAATTTATGTTCTTAATGGAAAGAGGTTGGAACAAGAAAAAAGGGCTCTTTGGAGGAAAGACTGCAGGTGTTACAAACGCCTGAATGTTTTTATATAGGCCTAACTGCTTAAACAAATGGAGGTAACACCTAATCATCACAGTATAACACAGTCAGTTAAACTTTTGGGATATTGATCTGTCCAGTTAAGAATTGTAAGCAATTATGAATCTGTTTCAGCTGTTTTGATTAAAATGAAAGCAAAAACAGGTGGACAGGAGAAGCAACAGCAGGAGAACCCCCAAAAAAGAACACCCCCTAGTAGCACCACAGACTGTCCAGAAGCTCACTGATCTGTGAGGAGATTCCATACGACACCATCCACAGTCTCATCAGGAACATTTCCAGATGATGTCATCAGTGCCCACGGGTACTTGGGAGACCAAACCCACTACTACTACCCCTACTACTACTTAAGACACATTATGAGCTGTTGTGTTATTATTATTATTATTATCTGATTTCAGTTTTTAGTTTGATTTTGAATGGGATTTAGAATCAAGTCCTCAGGGGATTCAGAATTTTAATTTCCCACTGACCGTTCTTATGTCATTTTTCTCTCAATAAATTACACAATGTATATCAATAAAGATTTAAGACTTGAATGTTTCATTAATCAGCTTCTGATCTGTAATTTAAGTGTTCCCTTAATTTTTTTAAGCAATGTATAAATTTGTTAAATCTCTTTAAAGACATTTTTCTGGTGTTTGTCTATTTAACAGGCACAACAGACTAAAGCATGGTAGTTTCATTAGTAATTAAAATTCTAACAATACCAGAATTCATAGCCATCCTTTTACCTGCTTGGGACCTCTAAACTTATGACAAACGACACATGAAGATTCTAAGGAGCTCTTTAAGAATAATATAGACCACTATCAGAAAACAGAAAATCTAACAACAGTGAAAACAATTTCATTCAGATTCAAAAAAGAATTTCCTTATAAGAAGCTTCTCAGATACTTGATGAACGAGAGATCCATTTAACTCTAAGTCAGGCTATTAAAAATGACACTCAGCCATATGAGTCTAAAATGTTTATATGGACTGCAGTGCTGCAATATCTATGTATTGTACCGATGAAGAAGTTTGTGGAACCTCATCACTCATCAGGCATATTCTTTAAAGATTCACGCACACACTTTCCAGATGAACTGCTTTATTTCCGTACATCAATAAGGTCATGTTAGAAAAAGACAGCTTAATCGGAGAAAACGTGGCAGGCCAGTTTATCCAAACATCCAGGAGATATAGATCTCAATGACACACAGGAGACTTTTACTGCCAGTCCAAAACAAAAGATAGTCAGGTTTTACATTCTCAGTGTTTGAAAGCATAAAAAAAAAATGGAATTTAACACAGCTGAAAAAAAAAAAGAAAATAGAATAGAAACCTTTTTTCATACATTTAATTTCCTTTAGAGCTCTAAGCATGACAGATTCAACAGCTAGTTTGGCCTTGACTGGAACCATCTGTTGGTTCATCTCTGCAGTTCACCCATCCACTGACCTCACATCTTGGTTATTTACTCCTTCAGCCAGCTGAGCAGCTGAGGCGTGTAATAGGTGATGATGATGTCAGCACCTGCATCCAAGTTTAGAATAACTATGTCAGATTGCTTTAGCAAAATGTGACTTTGATATACATGGATAATTATGAACAAAAAAAAAAACAGACTTTTGCTTTAAATGGACAAAATGTTTACTAGGTCAAAGTACTTTTATACTTATGAAAGTCCTTTCATACTTTCATCACAGTCCTGTACAATCAGGCCAGAAACACACTGACCAGGGAGGTCAGAGACGCAAAGAAGCGCTACCCTGAAAAGCCAAAATGTGTGGATACATACACACACACACATTATATATATATATATATATAATGTGTGTGTGTGTGTGTGTATGTATACATAAATTTTGGTGAATCTCCTATAGATACATTTCAATCTGCACACTATTTTATTTTAGAACACCTTTAGTATTATTAATTTACTTATATTTAACTCAGGTTTCTATTTCGCCCATTTCTTCAAGATTTTCTCCGTAACCCTATACATACACACTAATTGCGCCTATTGTTGAAAAAGTTACAAGTGCTAGTAAAAGTACCCGTTAATCTATCTTTAAAAGGCATTTAGTTGAATGAGACTCTCTAATCATTATAGAATGATTGAATGAGTTTTCATTATTTTATAACTTTGTTTTATTTGAGAGAGCCACAATTGAAAAAAAAAAAATAGATGCATGAGATGTGTTCAAACTTTCCACAGTCTAAAATAAAAATATGCATTTTATGATTTACCTACTAGAATTTGTATGTGCTAAAAAAAAATTGTCCTCATGAGGAAGAATGACCAAAAGAGAGATAGAGATATATAAGGACACAGTCTATTCCTTCCTCTCACCTGCCCTGCGAAAAGCTGTCATGGCTTCCATCACAGCAGCCTTCAGGTCAAACGCCCCTGCCTGCGCACCGTGCCAGATCATGGCAAACTCTCCAGACACATTGTACACTGCCAGGGGGTAAGTCGGGTACTGAAGACAGAGATGTGCGGAAATGAAAGTCTTATTACTATATTGACTAACAAATTCACTATATTGTTCTTTAATGACCAAAACTGATTAGGTTTAAGACCTTGTCCTTGACTTCTCTCACAATATCCAGATATGGCAGACCTGGTTTCACCATCAGCATATCAGCTCCTTCCCTAACGTCTCGCTCCTGCAGCAAAGGATAACAGTGAGATCCTTAACACATAATATAATCTATATTTCAATTGCAAACACACAATCTGACATACCACAGCGCGAATGGCGAGCCCTCTTGCTCCAGGAGGCAGCTGATAGCAGTGTCTGTCCCCAAATGCAGGTTTGGACTGTGCAGCATCTCTGCATACACACACAGTAATGATCTGAACGACAGCATTGTCACTTGTCTCATAAGGCCCTCGACTGCTGCTGATGCTGCTACAATTAATAGCCTTTTTGGTGTTATTTAATCAGTTACTTCTGCTGCACAGAGCAGACATTTTCAGATTACAAAAGTGGTATCCGTCATCCGACTAAAAAGCACATAAACACACTCCTTGTATTTTCCCATTTCCTGAATTGAGAAGCCATTCTTAGGACTTTTGAATGAGTCTTTAAATTATAATGGTGGAACAACATACAGTATATGACACATTGACAAAAAAGCTGACAGTCCTTTGAAACCCGGCGCCTCTAACTAGTATTTTTTTCAATATTGTGCCAGACGTGTTCCTGCACCTGTGCAATCACGAAAAACCGCAAAAATATTTTTTATCCGACCATAATCAGGAATTGGCCATTAATAAATGTATAACTCATCAAAGTCCCGCTAAACTTATTAGTTAAAACATTACAACCATTGAGAAGTGAAATCAGAGTAACATTGAATATTTCACTACAATAGCACCTACCAATAAGTAGAATATATTAGGCAGCAAGTAAGTTGATGTGTTGAAAGAAGAAAAGATGGGTAAGCGACTTTGACAAGGGGAAATGTGTTGTTGTGTGTTTCTAGACTTCATTGGTTCTTCCCTACTTAAGTGTTCTAAGGAAGGTGCCACAGGCTCATTGAAAGGCATTGAGAGCAAAGACTAGCTACTGTAGTGTAAATTGCAGAAAAAGTCAATGCTTGTTGTGATAGAAATTATTCAGTTCAACACAGTTGGTTATGTGGCAAAGGGGGACCCTCATAATTTTAGGAAGGTGGTTCTAATTTTAGGTCTGATGACAGTGCATACTGTTAGTGTGTGATTAATATGCACACAAACAATGTATCCCTGGTAACAGTGGCTGTTAGACTAAGCCTTGTTACTCCTTACCTGAAGGGTCCATAGTAACATGAAGCAAACTTTGCACTGTAGCTCAGCACTGAAGCCTGGGGAAGAAAAGTAGAGATGGAATTTCTAACAATCTACTCTTTTCAACAAAAAAAAGAAAAAAATTCAAAGTTTGTCTGGAAACTGCTTGCACTTTCAGTCCTTTACCTTGTTTCCCAAACCATTAGATATGAGGGCTTGTTTTATGGCTCCGACTCTCCCATCCATCATATCAGAAGGAGCGACAATGTGACAGCCTGCAGAACATATGACCATGAACGATTAGATTAAGGACACACTAGTACCAGACAGTAATCACAGAATAACAACAGCTAAAAAAAAGCAATATCAGTTTTGTTTTTACAGTGAGTTTAGAATTGTATTAGAATACAATTTATCAAACACAGAATGTCTGAGAAGCTTATTGTTAATAAACACAGATTTATCAACTTCTTTATAAAAAGACACTGTAAATGAAAATATGTGATAAAGGAAATAATAGAGATTGGGTACATCATTCAAAATCAAAAGGAGAAGTTAATTCTCAGAAATGGCCAGTTATTTTTTTTCTAAAATATTAACATCTTTTAAAAACAAAAAACAAGACTAACCGGCACGAGCGTAGGCCAGCGCCACTTCCGCCAAGCGCAGGCAGCTAGCATCATTGTTCAGAGTACCGTCTTCATTCAGGATACCTAAAAAAGAAAAGAAAAAAAAAGAAAAAAGAAAATATATAACAAATAACCTAAATATATGTTATGGCCATAATATCTGTCCGTTGACCACCGCTTTTTAAGTTATATCACACTCACCACAGTGTCCGTGTGACGTGTAGGGACACAAGCAGACATCACATGCCACCAGCAGCTTTGGGAACAAAGACCTGATCTTCTTCACTGCAAGTATTGCCGGTGTGTCGTCAGTGTCAGCACCTGAACCCCTGTCATCCTGAAAACCATCCAAGGAAAAACATTCAAAAAATATTGGCATCAATCTCTTGCTACAATAGCTTTCATACATGAAAAGAAGTCCTCATACTTTGGTGAGTTAGAAAGCTACTAACTAACCCATTTAAAAAAAAGACATGTGGAAAGATTTACTAATATATATATATATATATATATATATATATATGCACGAATATAGGCAAACATAAGACTGCAAGCTCACAGTTCATTATTGGTTCATTCATCTTTCAGAGCGATTATCAGGTCCATGTCCTCTCTTTCAGATTTACATACCTTTTCTACTTTCATAGGAACACCAAAAATCAGCACACATTTTAAGCCATTGTCCAGAAGTGGCCGCAACATGCCCTCCAGTTTGTTCACCCCATATCTAAGGATGGGAACACAAATAGTGAATTTACCATCAAAACACAAAGGTCTTAAGGTAATAAACTTGAACATGTATATAATGTTTTATTCAAGAAATAAGATAACAAATCGCTATAATACCTAAATAATGATAAATACTGACACATTTTAGAAATGAATTAAAAGAACTGAGGGCATTGTCATATAATTTTGAAGCTTTGCTTTTTGGTTATTAAGTGTGAAGAATATTGATCTAACGAACTTCTCTCCTTATCTTGGTCTAGTTCCACCCTCATTGCTTTTATCTTGTAACAACACCCTAAGTGGTTTCACAGCAGCCGGTAGATACTGTGTGTGGCATGGGTGTCTTTTTTGAAAGCACACAAAAAAACCGCTCTTGAAAACAACAATGACCATATTTCCTCAAAAAACTTGAGCTTTGATTTTACAATGATTTGAACCTAAAAGCATATATTTATGAACAGGAGATGACATCATTGGTATGTGGCTTACCTGGCCTGCCCAGGCAGACTGCTGATGTGCTCCACCGCATCAACATTGTCTCTATAGGAGAGTAACAAAGATTGAGACCAAGTCAATCCAAGCATAACATAAAAAGTCCATGAAGATATTGTCCAAGCCACTGAGCTGATGTCTAATCTCTGCAACATCAGTTAAACTCATTTCAAACCCATATACAAGTTCTGTTTTGTCTTCCTGCATTTTCATGTGATTGTGATATCATAGATCAGTAATAAAAATAAAAATATAATTTACGTGATGAAAATCGGGTAGATGAGATTGTCTGGTCTTAAATCAGTAGAGCAGGTCTGCCAGGATCTTAGTGTTGGGTGGAAATAGCTGCTATGGAGGATTGACTGAGCTGGCGTCTGCATCTTGACACTGAGAGAAGGACACATTTAGATAAAAAAAATATGGAATATGGAACCACTCCCAAAATTCTTCATTTCAATTACATTTAAACGATGCAGCTCTAAACAGCGGCTTAATTCTGCCTCACTGCAGAGCTGGAAGACAGCTGGTTTTCAAGCAACATTAAGTAAAACTTATCTTACATTTCACAAGTCTTTCCCCATTTAAATGTGGTTTCCAATAACCACAGATATTTGTCCTAGATTGATTCACTCCCGGATAAAGTTGATTCTCTTGTTTAAAACATCTTTGTAAAGGACCATGACGCTCAACTGACTTTGTTTATGCCCTGAATACACACTGGGATTGTACTTTGTGAAATATATATTATCCGAATTAATGATTAGGCCATTTCATTTTTTTCAGTGCCACTCATTGAATTGATCATCAGACTGGCACTTTTCATTAGAAAATATACATAATAACCAAGATAAATATCCGACATAGCTGTTGCATATGGCGGCAGGCTACTGTACCTCAGTTTTGGCTCATTACACTTGGAATGTTACAATTAAAACATGCAAATACCGGCAACATTTAACATTAAAACAACAGAAGATATAAAATAAAATGACGGGATCCATGGATTAATACAAGACGAGGGAGCAGTGCAAGCTTACATTAGTTGAAATACATTACTAATGCCCAGTATATTGTATATCAATATGTATATATGAAAATGTGCACATGTACTATTAAAGCAGATAAGACAATTATAATATAGTTTTGTCACATAATCGGGGGCTAAACTATTTAGTTAATATTGACCAAAATAATATCAGCACACTGTACTTAATGTAAACTAATCTAAACTCAAGAATAAAACAGGCATGTATGGTATAGGAAGTGGTTGTACTTACTTAAAGGAGTTCAAGTTGTCGATTTCTTCACACGCTCCACTCTTGTCATTAGAGGTTGGCTTCCTTCTTCAAGTTTCATGACGGTGACGTTTTGTGAGCTGGATACTGGCATACTACCGCCACCTACTGACTGGAGTGTCGTTAACGTTAGAAAGAAATGTAAAAAAAATTAAATAAATAGTACTTGCATTTTAATTATATTATGTCTTACAGAAGATAACTTGTTGATGGTAACATATTTAACTTATTACCGTAAAACGACAGGGGCACTCTTGACAAAATGTGTCTTTGTCGGCCACCGTAAAACCCGTGTACTCTTCTCGCGATATTTCCCAATCACGAGAAAAAGGAAGTAATCTAAGTAACTACGCTAGCGACTTGATAGCCTTCTTTTCTCGTTCAATCAAATGGAGAAGAAAACAGATATCTGTTATTAAGGTAAATTGTTTGGGAAACATTAAAAATATTACTTGTACATGCATTTATGTACGTCATGGTAATTGGATGTGCTGTATCATATCTGATCAGCTAGGTCTGTTGTACAAAGATCTCAGCTACAATTTCTATCGACGTCGTATTTGTAGCTCGCCTTAACTTGTTGTAATGTTTAATTTTGGACTGACAGTTTGACAAAATGATAGAGAAAGTTATCTCGAAATCACTAATTGTCTCCTAATGATGTGACTTGGTTCCTGCCATCTCTTAGTTACTTACAGTATTTATGTACATTATCTGCTCAATTTTGCCTTAAAGGTTCTTTAATTTCTTGTGTGTAATTTTCTCTGTCATTCATGAAGTGGCTGAGACTGGGAGCATGTCTTGCAGTCACCTCCCTGATCCCCCTCACCAGGGTGATTTTGAAGATTCTACTCAACAGTGAATTGGATCATCTCTGCAGTGTTTCATCATTCCTGCCAAGGCATATTAAGTGACTTCTCTTTATCACCATCAGTCACTCTCACACTGGAGCTAATTGACCACTAACCAGGGTTGGCCACACACGACTGGCCATCCAAAGTTTGTACATCCCTGGTTGAAAACACTACTCTCCTCAACTATGCTTTTCTCCCTACGGGAACTGGTCCAGTGGCTAGGTTTTGCCACTTTTGAACTCTTCCTCCACCTACTGGCTTTGCTAGTCTTCAGCATGCTTGTTGCTCTGCAAGTTGACATGTTCACCCCAATACTGAGCTGGTGGCTGGTGTTTGTACCGCTGTTTGCTGCAGACGGCCTTAGTACTTACTTCACAGCCATTGTCTCCATCCGTCTTTACCAGGAGAATGAGAAGCGTCTTGCAGTGCTTAGACTCCTCTGGGTGCTGACTGTGCTCAGCCTGAAGCTGGTATGTGAGGTGCTGCTATGCCAGAAGCTAGCCGAGCAGGAACAAGCCCGAGACCTGTGGTTTGGCCTCATTGTTTCGCCGTTGTTCATCTTGCTGCAGCTTCTGATGATACGAGCATGCCGTGTCAACTGAGGAGAGGCAGGTAGTGGTCCTACTTTCGCATCACTGACAACACAGGAACAGAGAACAGTCTCCCAGCAGTCACAGCCACACTAGTGATGCATTCTTAAGGCTCACTGCGACTTTTGGCATGTCCAGCAGTTGTGGTTTTTGTGTGTTCCAGGTCTAACCAGAATCCAATTTTCCTTTGTGTTTCTAATAACTTCAGACAATCTCACCGTTGGATTAAGTTATAATGCAGTATTTAAAAAATAAGTGAACAATCCACACTGTGTATTGCTCATTTTTTAAACACACTATACTGCCAACAATATCTGGAAACCCATGGTCATCTAAATTTGTGTATATTTTGTTGGGGCTTTGGACTCTTTGGTTACAAAGTAGAGAAATGTTACCACTGCAGCCAATACTGTTATAAAGTACAAAGTAGTTTTGTGGGGAATGTCTTTACCTGTTACAGCATGGCGATGTCTCCATGCACCAAAATTGTGTACAGAAAAAATAAGTTTTCCCGTTTTAATGTCAACCAGTCTGCAAAGAGACTTGACAACAACCCTGTCTGACACCTCTTAAGAAGAACTGAAACACCAACTTCGAGCCAGACTCTCTGTTGGAAGCAAAAAGCTAGGTTCAAAAGTCTGAAATTGGAAGTGAGGAAACTCTTCAAGCTACACCCATGGATCTCTATTGGGAACAATTATATAACAAAAAACATTTGGCCCTGTAGTGAAAACTACACAATGTTACCACCTTCTGCTGTGACAAAACTATTAATTTATTTTCCTGATTTTTCTGAGCTCCTTCTTTACCAGTATAAGTCATGACTTTCAAGTTTTCAGATATGTCAGTAATACATAGTCTGACCAGTAAATGTATGTTCGGGATGGTATATTGTGCAATAAATTGTAAAAAGTAAGCCACAAGGAAAATTCATGCCAGATTGATGCGTTACTGAGCATGTGCACCCAAAGTTAATGAACATCTATGTCATGGAAAGCTCAAGGAGCTTTCTGTCTGTGTTCTCCCCAGAGGAAGACATTGCCTGCCTGCACTTACTTGTTGCTGGGAGTGTGCACATATTAAACCCCCCTAATCCCACACCCAAAGTTCTACAGTGAGGTGATAATGGTCTAAAAAACTAGAACTTTAATGCGATTTATGTAAGCAGTCAATTGTGTGTTTCAATCTTAACTGAATGTTGCCGTTTATTTTAACAATATGTAAAGCATTACTCTGTATTTTATAATACCATGTGTGTGGAATGCATGAATATGAGGCCTCAGTTTTATATGTGTTGTAGGGAACTATTTTCCAGACAACTAAATTCTTCTTGCTTCAAATGCTACCCTTATTGTCTCCCATGCAAATAAACTATATGTTAAATTTGAACATTGCTGTACAATGCACATCGATCGGCCATAATGTTGTAACCTCCAGTTTATGTATGAATCACCCTATAGGAGCCGAAATGGCATTGAGCCAACGAGTTGATGAAAAACTCAAAGCTTCGGAAGGCATGCTGTGGTATCAGGCACTGTATATTTGTTTGGTCCCTGAACTTCACATGAACTACTATCTGCTGGGAATGGGATAAGTCATGGGAATCGTGATCGTGACATACGTGGTTAGTGGAGATATGACAGTGTAGCAAATTAGATATAAGGGCTAGTGATGAGGTTATAATATACCGACAACAATTTGTGTTCAATTCGCCACAGCAAGCCCCAGAGTAATGCCTCAAGTCTCTATGGAACACTACTCAACCAGATCTTGATTTGGCTGAGATGTAGGGGATTCTGAGGCCAGGTTTCTGTACCATTATTGAACCGGTTTTTCGGTGTGCTTGGCGCAGTATTCTACTGAAAGAGGCCATTGCCATTTGGTACAGTCACTTGTATATAGGGTACTATATTTGGTCTCCAACCAAATTAGGTTGACCTCAGTCCTCTCTTAACGTACATCTATGTTATGACAAATTGACACTGCACGTCAGCTCGACTTCAGGCTCAGGAGGAAGAGTCGAGAGGCCCTGAGTTTGAGAACCTGCCAAAAGGTTAGGTTCACAAAGTTACCATGGTAACTGACTGAGAGTTTTACCTGGCTTGGGTTCTCAATTTTCTTGTTTGTTTTTTGTGTATTTGCATGTGGTTTCTTAATTTACAAAGTGGTTTGTTGTTAGACATATGCTCAGCAGTTGGCCTACAGATATGTGTAACCGGTCCAGTTATAATAACTTAAAATGTATTCTGTGATTTAGTTCTATTTTGGTTTTACCTGACTCTTAGGACCACAAGCATCTTTGCTTTGTTTTTAAATAATCTACCCTCTCCCTTTTCTCCCTTTAGTGTGTACAATATTGTTGACCTAGTTAACCTAGCCCGGTTTTATTCCTTCACGGAGCGTGAAAATCTGGACGGGATGATATGCTTGTACACTGAAGTACTTGTCATGTTATGTTGTCAGAGCAAATAAACTGATACAGGCCTGTTCTAATCCACACACAACGGCGAAATCTACGGGTGACATGCAGCAAGCTGCAGAGAAGTATCACTGTATATTCTGACACATTTCTAGAGCCAGCTTTAACTCCACAGCCATTTCTGCTACGGAAGTTCTTATGTGTGATCAGGAAATCTGCACTAGCCTTGATTCCCTATTTGCATGAATGGGTTTAGGGTGCCCACGGTCCTGCCGCTGATTGGCGTTGGTGAGTTGACGAGGAACGGTAATGGCAACAGTAGCGGTCCTACAGTGATAGCGGAGCGAGCGGTGGGTCAGGGAACTCAGAACTACATCATCACCACCGCCAGCAAATACTCAACAACAAAGAGTCACGACCGGTACAACAGGATTGTGAAACACCAGTTGGGCTTCCTTTTAACGCACTTTGTTAGGTACTCGCAACTAAAAACTGTGAATTCCCAAAAAGATCCGTGTTTCTGGAGATCGTCTGACTTCTTTTCCTTCAAAATTTGGCTCTTGACAAAGTCGGCCTGATAGGGGATCAACTTGGGGCATTCCTTGTGGAATGTGAAATGACAGTTGGTATATATTTATTTCAGAAATGAGTTTCCAAAATTGAATTAATGTTCTTATCTATTTAATATTGCACCAGAGTTTTCTTCTATGCACATTTTATCATGCACTTTAATATGTGTAGTTTTATACCATATAAATATTCTTGTGCACTTGCTAGCATACAGGCGTTGGTGGTATAGTGGTTAGCATAGCTGCCTTCCAAGCAGTTGACCCGGGTTCGATTCCCGGCCAACGCAAAGTTTTGCAGTGTACAAACTTCAGGTCCGGTAAAGAGTTTTCGTGACCACAAGGAGGCGCTCCTAGCTTGTTATATGAGTGTGGTATTCGCAAACAAACATAATCGTACCATTCTTCATTTTTTCTCATTTCTCTTCAGTTTTTATTTTTTCTGTTTATTTTTTACAATAAACTAAACGGTGTAAAAATCTCACTATCCAATAAGCCTATTTTTTTCTTTGGAAAAATAATGAATTGGAATATGAACTCGTCGCCAATCATTGTAGTTTAAAGAAATACAGTTAATGATTAAAAATGTCAGCTTTCAAACTCCCCGGGAAATTACCGATGACGGATTCTCCGTCTTTGGTATAAATTGTATGCATTTCATTCTTATCTGAAAACTTTGAGGAGCACACAGAATGTAATTCTGGTTAATTTATTTTCTGCCTTGGATCGAGTTGCTCTTTATGGTTCTTGATTATGGTTAGGTGATAAATGTTTGATGAGTTACAGTAATCACTGCTAGTGGCCATGAATAGCCCTCTTCGTGCTGATTCATGTGCAGTAGGCTACTTCTTAGCCAGTGTTTACTTCAGCCAGATTATCGACAGGTGGCTTCACCTGGAAACTGAATGAACAGTCGTAAGGACATAAGTTTCCACCTGCCTTAGGAAATTATCTATCAATCTTGATCAACCAAAAATACGTCAGGGCTACAGTGTCCTGAACCATTACACGGAAAGACTACATGCGGCTTGAAAAAAAACAACCTAAAAAAACATAGAAGTCACTGTTTAATAGGACTCTTGGATACAATTTCGATAAATACCATAGAGCAAAATATAAACTTAAGTTTTCCAACAATATTATATTCAATATCGATTCTATAATTAATCAACGAAAAAACGTACCGATAGTGTAAAATAGTAAAAACAAAAACGGACATGTGCTACTGAATACAAAAAACATGTTTGACTGACAAGCGCTCCTATTCCGGCCAACAATAGTAATGTCAGTGTGCAGTGTTCTATAAATGAAGAGGGCGTGACTAGAAGCGGTATTGACCAATTAGGGGCTGGATGGGACTGACGAGAGCCTTCTGCTGCGGTGGAGAGGCGGAGTCGGACATAGAGATAGCCAGAGAGCGAGACAGTAGAGTGAGAGGGGTAAGGAAAAAAAGACGGTGGGGATGTGGGTGCCTGTGCGGTGATCGGTGCTATTGGTATAGCGGGAGTCGGATACTGGTTTTAGAGCCAAGGCGAAACTGCCTTGGACCCTCTCACCTCTGCTCTTTATCCCCTCCAACTACACCCCCCCACCACCATCAATGTCTGGCGGAGGAGAGGTTCGCATCCCCTGCCAAGAGGCCGGGCAAGAGAGCCCGAGGATGCCGGCCTGGAAGCGAGAAATTCTGGAGAGGAGAAAAGCAAAGGGCGGTGGGTCTGGGCTAGCCGGTGCCGCGGAAACATGTCCCGGTGGTACGGGCCCGCAACGAGCTAATGGTGAGCAGACGGGGAACGTTAACGGCAGCAGTGGCGGTCCTAAGAGTGACAGCGATGCGAGCGGTGGGTCCGGGCGGAACTACACCATCACCACTGCCAGCCAATACTTCACCAACAACAAAGAGTCACGACCGGTAGCCACAGAGGGGGTTGTTTTAGCGGCGGACGACAGACAGGAGAGCCTAGTGCTTAAGGACAGCCTGGGCCCGCTAGAGGAGAACCCGTTCATCAAGTTTGAGAAGGAACGCAGGAGGCGTCTGGACCGGGAAAACGCCGTACGACCAGTCCAGCATATACTGGAGCTATATGGCAGTGTCCCAGGAATACGGACCATCCGAGCTGATAATATTATCATCATTGAGTCGGATCCAACGTACTTCCCCGAAGCTGAAAGGCCAAATAGCGTTTCCAAATGGCAGCAAAATGGTGTAAGTAGTTATAGCTCTCTGAACGACCTCCTTGACCGGAGAGGCAGTGCTGTTACTGAGATAAGAGCCAAGGAAGTGGTAATTTATGACACCACATTAAGCAAGAGTGAGGAGAACTTGAGCACCCTAGGGCGCCCTGATCATGAGTCCTCATCATATGTTTCAGGTGAGGGTCAGGGCAGGGTTAGCCGAATGCTGCAGAAATTTGACAGCAATTATGGAAAGCTGCAGAAAAAGTCACACAGCACAGAGAACCTGCTGGACTTGGATTGTATTGCTAGCAGCAGGCCAAGACTCTGGCCCAAGCCAGAGCCAGATCTGGTGCCAAAGCCCAGGCTAGACCCAGTGGTCAGCAGCCAGCCATCTTCACCTGTCTTCCAGAGTCCCTGGTCTTCAAAACCGAAGCCACAGTCTGCTGCCTCTGAGGTGAGTAGCCCTCAGCGACCCACTGTGCCCCCTCAGTCTGTGTCTTCCTTCTGTCAGAAGTTTGAGGAGAAAGGAGCCTTCACCCCCAGAGATGAGCCAGACAGAGGGAACACCAAGCCCATCAGCGAGAGAGACTGGGAGGATGTAGAGGTGCCTCCCAAACCCAAGTTGCCATCCCAAGAGACACTGTGTGCCAGTGCTGAACCCCCCATAAGTTCCATATCATTCAAAGTGTCAAGGTCCGCACCTGAATTTGTGATGCGTCCCTCCCCAAAGCCAGACCTTTCCCAAATTCCTGATGGGGACACCCAGGCACGAGCTCTTGCAAATCTACGCTTGCAGTCCCGAAACTCCTTCACTGTAATCCCCAAACGCCATCTTGCTGCCTCATCTGTAATGAACAACTCAACCCCATCCAGTCCTATAAAGTCCTCCTCCTCCTACAGGGTAGCAGAAGTGCCAACGTCCCACACCCTGATGCAGACTTTAATTCCTTCAAAGATGACACAGGAAAATCTTGAGGAGGATAAGGAGTTCAATACACCAGCAAGGCCATCTGAGCTTGAACCCTCCTCTTCTGTTGTCACAAATCCTGCACCTCCTCCAACTTCTGACCCTTTTTCCACACATCCTGCTGTGACACCAACTCCCACCTCTTCACCTTCCCTGTTTTTGCCCCCCTCTTCCCCAACTGTCACATCTTCACCCTCTTTCCCTGGGATTCCCAAAGACTCTCCTGCCCAATCTCCTCTTCCTTCTTCTCCCTCATTGCCTCCAGAACAACCTTCTGTTGATCATCTGCCGGTAACAAACATAGACGACATCGAAGTTGAGTCCCTGCAGCTTGTGCCTGCACCCAGTCCCATGGTGCAGAGGAAAAAGGGGAATACATTCACTGTGGTACCTAATCGTAAAAGGGAGCCTGTGACTGAGCCAAGCTCACCTGAGCCTCAGCAGGAAGCCTTAGATACGGCTCCACTTGGTTCCACAACCCCACAGGCTCCTTATGCTCAGTTGGGCTCCCTGCTGAAGAAACGATATCCTGCTGTTGAAGAAATTGAAGTCATTGGGGGATATCTTTCTCTCTCCAAGTCCTGCCTCTCCAAGACCAGCTCCACAGGCAAAAAGGTGAGAGCAAAAACTGAATCAAACTTTGTGCCTCTGTTGACATTTCTTACCTGTGTTTTATTCTGAGCATTTAGGGGACGCACAGACATAATGCTGGAAAGCAGTCAAATATTTTTGATTTTCTATTAATATAAACTTTTTATTCAGAAAAATGGCCACACAATAGCTGAGTTAAGATTTTTAAATTTGAAGCTGAATTTTTAGTTTCATATTACTGTTAAATGAATCACTCCTAGCTAGCTAACTAAAAAAAAGAAGCCATAAGAAGTCATCATCTAATCCATCTGTTTTTGTGATAGACATTTCTTTAGACAAACAGACCAACTGAAGAGTTACTTAATCAAATATGCACAAGGTGGATTCATCAGTAATGAAATAATTGTACTATATAGGGCTAATTGCTCTGTCATATGTCATAGTATTACAATTAAAACAAAGTTCAAATGTTTTTGTGCCTCCAATCTTATGTGTAACATGTGCAAAATCTTTCCTAGATCACTAGAGTTTCCTCTGATCTAAATTTAGCAGTTATGCATTAAATAGGAGTGGCTTTTGTCTTTTTTATTGCAGTGCATCTGTCACTTAATTGTTCTTTCACCAAGCCACTGCACCGCCTTCACCTGTGCTTTATAAGGATTTCCACCCTAAGGTTAATTCATCAGTTATTTCATGTATTCTGGAGTGACTGAGTGTGTCTGCTACTCTAAATTTCCAAATCCCATCACTTGACCTGGTGGAATAAAAGCATGTGTTTACACAGCCATTTGGAACACACGCAGGGGCTTGTTCCTGCAGATGATCGTCCCACAAAGGCATGTTATTTGTCATTGAGCGTATTATTATGGCTCTCCAATTAATCTGTGCTTGGGTCCCAAATCATAATTAAATGATTGACAAGTTTGTGGTGTGAACGTTAGTGCCATCTTTTAGTCAAAATCAGATATCCTGTGCTTGCTTGCTCCTGTTTTTGATTAAGTTTGCAAATTGTTGCAAAGTGTCTCTAGATTCTGGTCTGGATCAGGCCAAGCATTGAGCATTATTTTGTTTAGGTTTCTACTGAAAAACAAAGATATAACTGTGATTCACAGTGCGGAACATGTAACCACAACATCGTGGGTTGTCGTCAAACCTAGAAACATGTCCTCCTTCACCCTTCCTTTGCTTGCAAAAGTGGAACAACAGTTTCAGCGTGCATTCAGTTTCACGCTGAAACCTCACAGCCCTACCCTCTGTGATCTTCAAAGCAGCTCATCACTGCTAAAGCGGAATATTCTGGAAAGAGTTTGGCTGCTCCACAATATAAATTGATGTATCAGTCGCTCAGATAGTGGCCTGCAGTGTTGTTTCCTAGAAATATCCTGCTGTTATCCTGTGTCCTCTGAATAAAAAAACATACTTCCTTTTAAAATAGGCTTAGTTGTATTGGCTACTCATAATGGTATCAGGTAGAAATAGTCCGCAGAGCTAGCACAGAGTAGTATTAGTATTAAGATTAGCGGTTCACTGATAGATCGGCCGGCCAATCAATCGGTGCCGGGGGCCTTGTTTGCTTGCATCGTCAATCGGCTGAGCAGACTCTCTTAGGCTGATTATGTGCTTTTTACATGCATGTGCAGTACATGTTCACCAAGCATGAGTTACCATGGCTACAAACATTTTACAATGTGAACCAGAAAACACAAAGCTCACATTTTGTAAAACCAGTAAGGACAAAACAAGTTGTAGCAGTTCAACCGAAAAACGTATGCCCAACGGACTTAATCAGACACAAAATAAATCCCCCAGAGGGACATACAAAGTTTCAAGATACCAATGTTGGCTCTGCGGCTAAAGATAGTGACAGCACAGATCCTGCCATGACACCTGAAGACCCTGCATAACGCCAACACATATGTGGGACTAAAAAAGTCTAACAAAGTTTTATTTTCACTTCGAAATGTCATACAATTTGTTTAAGAAGCGAACCGCAAGGAGAACAGAGCCAACATTAATTTTAACAACTTGGAGCACTCACAATACCGACCAGTGTTACGTCCACTATAATCCTTCAAAATAAGAGCATTTAAAATACACTACTCATTATGGTTTTAAAACTTTAAAGAAAAAATTCCGAATCGGCTAAAATCAGTATTGGTTGGTCAGACCTTCTAAAAATCGTTGTACCGTAATTAAGATGTTACCCTAATTAAGTATATGGTATTAAGTATTTTATTTATATATATATATATATGGTATAAACAAATAATTGTTTAAGTTTCAGCACTGAAACTCAAAAAATTGTTTGCTGCACCCTTTTTCATATACAATATAAGATGATTGTTTGTATATGCAGAATCTCCACATTTCAATTTTAATTTAGCATTATATTTAAAGAATCTTAACTAAAATTTTAAATTTAGTTCTGTTGATTTGAGTGATGCTAGCTTGATCATGACATATATAATATTTAATGACCGATATAGGCTTCTGACAAGAATTGTTGTGGTGTATTTTTTTTTAAAGATATGTACACATATGCATGTTGTTCCCTATTACTGTGGCCATGAGACATATTCTGTCCTTTGTGACAGAAAAGGACAGACAAACCAAAGGACACACAAACCAAACAGTTTCCCCTTTTGTCTGCTCTTCTTCATCATTACCAAGGCCCTTTTTTCTTTTCTGTGCAGGGCTGCTCGGGCAATTACAAAAGCATTGAGGCTTGGCCTGGCTTGTATAATTTGTGTGGAATTTTGGTCAGTGCCACTTCTGTGTGAGAGCAGCCGCCATGCTCAGCGTTCTAGACTTTTTTAAGCAGTCTTTTTTGATCAAACCCAAACTAATTTTCCAAGGAGATTGGCTGGAATATAATGTTCCATATACATGTCAGAACTTGAGAACTTCCCCATAGCACACCATCAACTCTTGTTCTTGGTTTACCAATATCTATCTGTATACATGCTCCCTTCCCACATATTCTGAAATTTTGGACTCTGCACGGGTGCGGAATGCTAGACATCTCCCAGCCCAATCCCTCCTGCACCCTTGTCTTTATCACTCCACAATCACTACTGTTTTTTTTCTCCTCTATCCTAAGTGCACTAGTTTATTCCTGTGCGGCGGTAGTTAATAGGGCTTGTCCTATTGCTTCCTCTTTCCTGTGATCTCCTATATTAGGAATAGGGAATGAATTGTGGAAGAGCTATGTGGGTCAAGTGCAGCTTCTTGTACTGCATCATGGCTGCATTTGCATAAAGTTGAATTGGGCTTTCTGGAAAAATCCACAAGCCAGGATTGACTCAATTTTTATCTGCAGTATAGTTGGACTGGGTTTTCTTGATTTTTTTCACTTGTGTTAGGCACTGATCTTTGTCCAGCACATATACCAGAAACAAGAAATGAGTCTCCTCTCTCTACTACTGGTTATTATTATGGGATAATGGGGATAGACTAACGTGTTTGTCAGTACAACAGCCAGTGAAATTGTACTTGCTTACCCACATTTTTACAGTGTTTGAATACTCACACAGAGGAACCACTCAGATGACTAATTTTTAAACGTCTATGTATGTTCAGGAGCATCATTTGTTTTTACTGGAAGTGATGATTATTTATATTAACAGTAGACAGTTTAATGGAACTTGGAATTTGGTCAAATATTCTGTGAAGTTCATATTAATCATAGATCAGTATATGCCTTCGGTTTAACTCGCTGAATAATCGTCTACACATTTTGGTAACGTTGAGTATTTCGTAGCATTTAGAAATAAAAGAAAGGACACAGAGTTGGCTCAGAGGTTGGTTTTTGCCCATGGTAAAGGTTTGCGCTCTCTGAAAGCCTTTTTTTTCAGTTTTATTGTTTCTTGCTTGTTCGATCCATCGATCGTTCGGATCTCACCTTAAGCACCTCTTTATCCTCTTTATCAGACATCAGAAAAACATAATCTTGGTGTACCCCAGGAGTTCCTTCCACACTGTGCTGCATTTGAAAGGTTAAAAGGACATGGACATCTCATTTTAAGTCAATGGATCCTATCCATTATAGTTTTATGAACTCTTTAGAGAACATGTGGCATGTAAACAAGATGGCCTCACGGAGAGTTAAAAACAGTGTTTATAACGATTCTGATATTTTTAAAGTAATTAGAAAGTCTATTTTTAATGAACAAAATTCTTATTTGCTTATATTACTTTTTAATACTTTTTTATATATATATATATATATATATATATATATATATATATATATATATTATTTTTTGTAAGGAGAAGTCACTATGTTATATAATATATGCAGCTAAATCAGTATTTTGATGGATGGGCTTATGACAAAAGCATTAGGGTTCATTTTTAATTTGATTTAGGAAAACAAAAGCTGTGATCTAATGGTTCTTCTCCCGCCTAACTCATTTGTTATGGATCAACAAACTAATTCTCTCGCACTCCATATGATGTGGTTGCATACCAGACATTTCACTTGACTTAATGTCTTTTCTTAGATTATTAGTTTAAGTAAGTAACAAACTAAGACCAAAGGGAAGACATTGATCATTTTGATTATTTTCCCTTGCATACTAAATGAAAGGAAATACTTATGTACTTTAGACCGATGTACAGCAATAGCACTCCCTGCATTAAGAAGTACACATTCACTATGTTCAGATGTCACGCATTGATGCATCTTTAAAGTTGGCCAGCTAACTTGCGATTTTTAGAGAGTACTACATTATTTCTTATGCTTAAAGGTCATACATCAATTTATAAATACCCAAACCTTAATCGAGGCTCCTTGTGCCATTGAAAGGGCTTACATACATTTACATTGTGTGCCTGGGCTACAGGTGTGAAAGTCCATTGTGTTTAATTATTTACCACGCAGCAGACATTTCCCATCTCTTCTCCCTTACACTTACTGAAAATCTACCAACCCACTCTCTTGCCTTGAAAAATAAAGATACAACAGTTGGTATCTCTTTGGCCAGAATAGACCTCATTACATTTTGGCCCTTGCCCAGATAAATGCCACCTTTACATTTGACCATTTTGCTAAAAGTGTAAAAGTCTGTTCTTTACGCTTTAAAAAAAAAAGTTCAGCGTTCAGATGAAAACAAATTTGAAGACAATCTATGTACACACAGATTTGCTGAAATGACCGAAAAACACTGTAATATGTATGCCAGACAAGGAGTTCATAACTTTTCAAAAAATTACAACACAAGGAAAAGTAGACACTCCCACTGATCACACTATTATTCCGTGCCTACAGTTTGTCAGTGGAGCATTAACAAACTCAACATAAACTGCTGGACCCACAAAACAAGATGCAACATTTTTGTAGTTGCTCTAATCACACATGGCTAAATAGGGTATTTTCAAACATTTTTTTATTTCTCAGGGAATAATCCATGATTCATGAGATAATTCAGGTTTATTTAAGTTTTTTTTAAGATGTATGTGAACATTGGTGAGTGTCCAAATACAATCCATATGAACCAGATTTGGCTTTTACAGATCCAAAAACACTATATCACAGTTGGAGACTATGAGTTTGATATTGGATTATTCATAGAATGAAATGGTATCTTTGGGCATTGATGGTGGAATGCGCTTTAATTAGTACCATTCTGGTTCAAAAGAGAATCAACTAGTGCTACATGAAGGCTAAAACAATATTTTTCAACCGATTTGCTTATATCCCAACAATCAAGACTTACACATACAGAATTATAATCTGATGATGAGGCCAGATTTGAGACGTGCTTCGTCATCTGAGTCTCTTTATTTCTAATTGCAAATACGAAGTTTTATAACAGATTATACAATCTGAATAGATGATATATATATCTTGCTTTATCATTCAGAGAAACATGTGATCATTGGATGGGTTGAAAAAAAGTGACGATTGGCTTGGATTCAGCTTTCGGTGTCTCTTATCTTTCTTCCTGTGGTCCTGCCCTATGTTATTGTTTGAAGGTTGTCTGGGTGATCAGAACTTGATGTGTCTGTGATGTGTTCACAAGTGTACTGTTTTACCTGCCCAATGTGATCAGATCACGCCAGATTCATGTTAATCACTTATAAATAGGCCCCTTGACTTACGATCCCACCAGAAATTACATTAAAAGAATAAAAATGATAGTACAGGCATTAGAATTTTGGTTTAACCTTGACAAGTCTTTCATTTCATTAGAGGGTACTGTGTCTGAAGTATGTGGGGACACTCATACACACAGACACAACGCAATGCAAGCTCAATAGATTTCCACTCGACCTCAGGCACACGTGCAACCCTACCGTCAGTGTAATTAGAATTCACCCAGCAAAGTCCCACTATCATAGTCATGTTTAATTGTGTGTGTGTGTGTGTGTGTGTGTGTGTGTGTGTGTGTGTGTGTGTGTGTGTGTGTGTGTGTGTGTGTGTGTGTGTGTGTGTGTGTGTGTGTGTGTGTGTGTTGAAGGTGAAGTAGACGGAGTGGGTGAGTGAAAGAATAGAGTCAAAGTCACTAACTCAACCATCTGCTGTGACATACTGTACATCTCTCCTGCTCACTTTGTTGAGATGTATTGATGCCTTCAAAAGTATTGGCACCCTTTTAAAACATGACAAAATACAAAAACTTTCTTTATTGTCTAAGCACATGGTCTTTAATTTAGATTATTCACAACAATCTAACCTTTAACTCAAGTCACAAAATAATAATGGCCCCGGCTAATTGTTACATCCCTTCTCCAAAATGCTCATTTTAATTTAATTTAATTCTAAATTCTGCAAAAAACGTTACATCATCAAGACTTTTATCATCTTAAGGATCTGCAAAGACCTACATCTGGCCTATGTTACGTTATGTCAAAAAATAATTTTTTTCTTCACAAGAGAACACCTCAGAGAGCTGCACAAATCTGGTAATGGGCACAAGAAGATCTCTCAACGGGATAGGGGGATGTTATCCCAAACAACACTGGAAGAGGATGTGGTTGCAAACTGACCCCACTTACTGGGATGTGAGAGGATGGTTTGACTGGCAAATACTCTCAACGGATTAAAGCTAGAAACTCACAGAGGTTAGTGAAATCTTGAGGTCAGAAAGTTTCTTTAACAAACATCAAATGGCCCATACACTAACACAAGCCTATTTGGGAGACTAGCAAGAGAAAAGCCTCTGCTGTCATCCACACAGAAGCTAAAGCTCCTCGAGTTTACCTAACACTTATGGGATATTCAATTGAACAAGGTCAAAGCTGTTTTTAAGTCTGCTAGTTCTTGTTTTCAGACACCTGTAGCGTCTCGCTGAAGGCAACGGTTCAAAGAAAGGGTGGCCTGGATGGGAACAGTCCTGTGTGTTTTTCTTGGCTCGAGAGAGGAATCTAGCGTTTGCAATTTCTCCCATTGATGGGAGAGCACATCCTATGATTTTTTTAACTGCAGCCATGGTGTTTCCAGACCAGGTGAGTCTGTTTGAGATAAGGGTTCCTATGAATTTGAAGCTGTGAGCCCTCTCTACCTACTCTCCGTTGATAATCAGAAGGAGTGGGTCAGTACTGCACTTCCTAAAATGTGCGATGAGTTATTTGATTTGTTTGATGTTTAATGTCAAAGTGTTCTCTGTGCTCCATGTGGCGAGTCTGCGGTACCTCTGCTCTGTAGGCCGTCGCATCTCCCTCCGATATGAGTCTCATCACTGCGGTGTCATCTGTAAACTTAATAAGGAAGTTAGTGGGGTTGGTGGGGGTGCAGTCATTGGTGAATAGTTAATACAGTATGGGGCTCAACGGGTAGCTCTGTGGGGAGCCGGTGCTGAGTGTGAGGATGGAGGAAAGGTGGTGTCCTAGCTTGAACGTTTGGGGCTGGTTGGTACGGAAGTCCATGATCCAACAGCAGATGTGAGAGGAGAGGCCAAGGACAAACAGATTTCCGATGAGGATGTTTGATATAATGGTGTAAAACGCAGACTTGTAGTCAATGAAAAGCATCCTCATATAGCTTCCACTGTGATCCAGATGGTCTGATGATCCTCTATGGATCTGTTCACTCTATTCGCAAATTGGTGTGGATCCAGCGTCCGTGGGAGGCAGTTTTTGATGTGCTTCAACACCAATTTCTCAAAGTACTTCATAATAATCTGTGTACGCGCAACAGGTCTTTAGTAATTTAGACTGTCAGGGAGTGGCTTTTTTGGAACAGGGATGATAGTGGAAGTCTTCAGGCAGGATGGAATGACGGCTTGCAGGACGGATAGATTAAAGATTAGTTAGTTAGTTAATTAGTTAGTGAACAAGCTGAAAGCTGATCTGCACATTTTTTGATTGCTTTTTGAGGTACCCTTTAAGGGCCAGCCGCCTTCCTTTGGTTCACTGATCTAAGGATTCGCCACAAATCAAACTCCTGTACAGTGAATTGTTGGTTGTTGGTCGTAGGTGAAGACAACGTGTCCCAGGTTGGTCGTTTTGCCTAAAAGCGAGCAAAGAAACAATTCAGCTCCTCTGCTAGCGAGGCATCCATGTTGGTAGGTGTGGAGTTGCTGGCCTTGTGGTTGGTGATGCGCTTTATCCCCTGTCAAGCACACCTTGGGTCACAGTCCTTGAAGTGGTCCTCAATTCTCCTTCTATAGCCACCTTTTGCCTCCCTGATTCCCTTTTCAGGTCAGCTCTAGCTACACTGAATTGGGTCCTGTCCCCATACCTAAAAGCATTGTCCCAGGACTTGAGGATTGTTTGGACTGCATGATTCATCCAGGGTTTCTGGTTAGGGTAAACCCTGACTTTTTCATTCACAGTGACAGTGTCCACACAGGCAGTGATGTAAAACATTACAGTTTGGTTGTACTCCTCCACGTCCTCTTGTACAAAATTGTCCCATTAGGTGTGAATAAAGCATGCCTGCATGCCGCCGGGCCAGGTTGTGACAGTTTTTATGCTGGGCCTTGTTCTCCTCCTTAGGGTGTAAAAGTTGGAAGAAGGAGCAGTGAGAGATGGTCTGACAGTCCAAGACGTGGAAAGGGCCATGCGGTATATGCATGCTTAATGTTTGAGTATACACGGTTTAATGTATTTGGACCCCTGGTGGCTCTTTTTACACGTTGTGTGAATTCAGGTAAAACAGACTTTAAGCATGCTTGGTTAAAATCCCCAGCTATGATGTGGACCCCATCAGGATATACCTGCTGCTGTTTATTTACGCTGTGTTAACGTTAGATAAAGGCAATATAGACAGCCATGACATCACCACTGTTAGTTCTTTGTCAATAAAGAGGTCTACATTTCACTGACGGGGCCTCTACGCGTGGTGAACAGTGACTATGTATAATTCTGCTGTTTGAACACCAGTCATTTATGTACATATAAACAAAGTCCGCCCCCTCGGTTTTTACGGGAGTCCTTTCTGCGGTTCTGTCGGTGGATAATACGACCTGTTAGCTGCACCGCGGTGTCGGGAATAGCTTAATGAAACCATGGCTCGGTGATTGCCAACACCGAGCAATCCCGCACACTGTTCATCCTCGCTAGCTGCAGTTCCATCTCGCCCATTTATTGACAATGGACCTGGCATTGGAGAGGAATATGCTAGGTAGCAGTGGTTTGTGTGGTTGTTTCCCTTAGCCTAGCAAGTAGGCCCTCTCTGCAGCGCAGCTTCTGCCTCCGTCTCTGTTGCTCTGCGGACCTTGACAACGATCCATGGAGAGCTAGGTAGTCTTGCTATGTCCGTTGGGAGTATAACAGCAAAGTCAAGAGCGAAAAGTCACTCAAGTAGTTCTCTATACTTCTTAACCCCTTGGATTATTGGAAGATGAGCCTCACCAGAATGACCTGTACATACCCCAAATAAATAAAAATTCATAAGACAACTCTTGAACAATCGGGAATATTTCTATTTTCCGTCTACGGACAGATAAGACCTAAAATTATTTATTCTTATTGGCTGTGAGATTGGTCTTTTACAATGTCTGAGTGATTTGTGACTACAAGTTAAAATGTATCTTCTCAACTGATTCTTTTGTAGAACTATATATTTTTCTAGACAGTGTTTACTGGGATAAGACCAGACACTCGGTCTGGCAAACACCGCCAAAATGAGCTAAATGGGGGTTTCAGCCCTAGAGAGGGAATCTGTTGACAAAAGACTACTTGTATCCACTAAAGGAGTTTTATTTCCGTATGGAGTATAACTGGGTGATGAAGTCTCTAAAAGCTTGACAGACAAGTGCTCAGGTCCTGTAACTTCAGAAAAGTCGACTGATGCTTGCATAAGTGGTCCTTGTAAAGGATGAAATTCCCTTGATGTAGTCACCAAACTAAAATCTGTTAAATTGCAAAAATAACTACGAATCCTCACCCTTATTTTTGGAGGGAAAGTTAAATCAAACAATGGATAAAAAAGCTGAAATTAATGGAATACTCAACATCTCAAAAGTGTTTTTTCTCCCAATATATCTCAGCACTAGGAAGCAATCTAACCTCTATATCTTATACACTTTAGGTGATGACGCAACACAGAATAGTGTTAGGTGAAGGAGCGATCACGGGCGCGCTTGTTGTCTCAACTGTGTCATAGCAGTGTAACATGCAGATTAAAATCTTATACTACGAGGAATATGCTCGTTGAATTACTAAATGACCTATTAACTTATTTTCCTTAATCTACCAGTTTCTTTTTGCTAAGTCTAAACATGCCCCAGATATCTCTGTGTCCTAAAAACACAGAAATCAAAATGACAATGTTTTTTTACCATGAGTAATATAAGTGGAAGCATATGGATTTCCCTGAATTTCCGGTCATCTCTTAAGTCTTCAAAACTTTGATTTAGGTTTGACAATTAGCCAATGTTTTCTATTGATATGTCTCAATTTTTGTTTTTGATATCATCTTAATCACACACACAGGAGTATGTCTGTTTTTTTATTAGTTCCAGCTGTGTTTATGTTAAGAGTGTGTTGAAAGATTGATAATGTAACTATTCCAATTAGATTACAGTACTCATATCATCATAGTTCAAACCATTTATAAAAGAAACTAATTATCCCGTGTATGTTGTTGATATCAATCAAAGGAAAAGTGCAGTAGTATGTAAATTGATTGAATATTATTCAATGCATTTGTTTGCATGATTTCTTAATTTCAGGGTTCTACACTAATGTTTTGTTTTTTTGCCAGAGATGTGAGTCAGAAATCTAGTTTCCTGAAGTTAAATTTGCTTACCCCCTTTCTTAGTTGCTCGATTATTCAATGGTTATCAAATAATATACAAAAATATTAATTTAATTGTCATGTTTAATCCATATTATAGGAAACTGCAAAAGGCACAAATGGAGTTTCGCCCTCATCCAATAACCCTTCTCAATTAAATTCCTGTTCTTTAATTTCAGGATAAAGGAATCGATCATACCTCGTAAATGCCTTCTTCGAAACCTTTTTCTAACTACTACTCAAGGAGTACTGCACAACTGCAAGGAGAGAATTATTATATTTTTAAATGGTTCGTTGCTCCAACGTTTCAGGCTGCACTTCAGTATGAAACCTTTAGAGACTCATTTACTCCCAGTCTGACAAAGGATCGATATGAGACACTTGAACCCTAAAAGGAATTCCCGAGAAATGAAGAAGAATATTTTCTTTCTTTAAACTCTTTTGGCTTTAAAACTGCAAATAGTGCCCATTGAAGCCATTATTGATTCATTTCGAGTTTTGTGATTAACAGGAAGATTACATTTGCCTTGAAACATAAGACATTCCAGGGAACCCTGAAAAGACCTAGATGGGTCCCCAATTACTTTCACTTCAGCCAATTGGGATACATACATATATGTGAACTTCGGATGCACACGTGAAAGACCTGCATTGAAAATGTTTAGGTTTTTCCCAAAGTCTTGGAGAAAAACGTTCCACACGCTGAGACTTTAGATTAAAATTTGTAAAATGTATTCAATAATCAAATAAAAACTGCAAATGCAAGATTCAATCCTGAGTCACGAATCACTCCTGAGTTTGAGGTTGACAACCATAAATAATTGACTAACCTGTATGACATGTTAATTGTATCAAGAAAAGCCTCATTCTCATTCTTTGATAATGTGTGCGGCTTCTATATTTTCCTGTAAGGAAATCAACTGAGTCTCAAAGAAAGTGAATGTTTGTCACAACCTTGAAATACAGAAAATCAGCGACACTTACTGTTGTATAGGAGATGACAAATTTGGTTTTAAACTGATTCTGTTGGTCGATTGGTTGGCAGGTCACTCAAGGGGACTGTGAAAAAACTACTGAATAGCTATCTATGTAATTTGGAGGGAATATAGGTTTTGGTCCAGAAATAAATAGCATTATATTGTGTTAGGGATATTTTTTTAGCATTGCAACATATTGAAAGTTTTCTTCAAATCGTCAGGTTATTATTCATGGCTCTAGATACAAGGAAAAATTATCAGGTATATTTAGGGAGTTGGTATCTATGTATGTCTGCATTTTGATTACCACCACAGTAACCACAAATTATGCTTTCAAGGATATGTGTTTGTGATAAGTCATGATTGAACTAAGAGGAGACTGCTGGGCCTTGGCAGAGGTATGCATTTAGTTTAGTTACTTATACTCTTCCCAGGATTATGCTTCCTAGAGGTTAAGAAACAGTTAATACAGGTAATGTATTTTATTAACAATAAGATCAAATGTTGTTCCACTGGGATTTTCCTGCCTTATCTCCTGATTTAGTGTGCAGGATTCCTTCCTGAACTTTGTCCTGATTGTGTTTTTACAGACCTACAGTTTCCTTTTGTTCAGTATAGAAGCTGACCTTTATATATTAAACGCCCTAAACACTCCCACAATGACTGGTATCACATTATCTTCACGGTGTGCCTTGGTACATTCATTTTATTATAGTCTGGGCCAGCTCATTGTAAGGAGTAAAATGTTGTTGAATGGGATGAGATATTGTTGAAACTTTTCCACTAGTCTAAAGTACATTTATTTGGGGAGCATTGATGCATACAAGCTTATGGAAATGCGTCTCCTCGCCAATCTATTTCTTATCAGTCAGTTAATCCAAACCTGATTGTGGAGGGAGTCTAACACACAAAGATTTATACCCACACAGCACTGCAGAGGACCTACTGTAACAGCAGTGACCCACAGTCTTGAGAAATGGTAGTGTAAACACATATTTTTACATTTTTGCAGTGCTTACATATCACAATGCCAACTAGAGCTGCCAGTACCAACCACACACATGCGTAGACACATGCAAGTATTTTCAATTAGATAAATGTAGTGATACTTGACCACAAATTGTTCCAGCACCTGGAGCACTTATTGTTGAGTGAATGAGAAACCTTACAACACCTACATAAGAGCATGCAAGTCATGGCCTCAACCTACCATAAGGATTGCAGCTATATGGGGTTTCAGCAAATGCATTATAGTTCAGCTCCAACAAGCACAGGCTTTTTACTGACATAATGTGGGTCAACAGAAGGTGTTTAATTGTTGCTGGATTTTAGAGGATTCTTTTTCATCCTCTAACCAGTTATTTTCATGCCCCCACTAAATGGCATATACGATTACCCTTCTGTATATTTTTAAGATGGTTGGTCAATTTTTTGGCATATTTAGGATGACTTATTATAATCAGGGTTCGGATTTGTTGTGCTTCCGGCCTCTCTCTTCCTGATCCATATTCAAAGAGTCAGATGCTTTTCCTTATTTGCCTGCAGGGCTTTTATTAACAAATTTACAGACTTCTGTTGGCCATATTTTTCCTCATTCATACATATTCTGATGCATGTTGTTTTGATGTGTCCATCCATCAAACTCATTCTCGTAAAAGCAATATCTCAGGAATGCCCAAGGGAATTTCTTTGCATTTTGCATAAACATTCATCTTAATCCAAGAATAAGCTGATTAGAATCTGGTGGACAAGGGCACTGCTGCCTCAATCAATATAGATTTAATACAATCAAAAGATGACACTTGATTTAAAAAGGTCAGTGGTCAATGGATTAATCAAAATGGCAATGAAATACAATTGTGCCAGTCACGCAAAAACACACCGAAAAATTGGGTGTGTGGCAAAATTTTATCATAAAGAAGATAAAATAGTAAGGTGCAATTGATAAGAACATGGCAGTTTGCAAATGTTGGGAGTCTGAAGTGAAATTTGCCGGTAGAATATCAATTTGTCCTCTCATAACTCTATTTAAGCGTTACAAATTTTGATGTGTTACGAGTCAAGAATTAGATGAGCCCATTGTACACAGTGGTTGCATATTCTTTTATTCTTTACTTGTTGACACAAAACAATGGCATATTGTGGGAAATGATGGTGTTGGGATTCAGTGTGATTTAGTATATTTTTCAAGCAGCTATTTGTAAACTATGGAATAACATGGCAATAACAATCATGTTACATGGTCCTTGATCTGAACATCTCGAGGGTGATCGGCTCCTGTATCTCACGCTGTCTTTTAGACCTTTTTGGATGATTTAATTTTTCTTCAAGTTTGTCGCTAACTGCTACAACTTGCAAAAGTCTTTAGTTTGTGGGCTGCACATAAAAAACAGTGTCAAACCCTCACACTGCTTTCATGTCTCTCCACCTCATTCATGTACAGATGTCTGATTTGTCTCTGTCACTGCCTCTACTGCATCACAAAGACTTAGCAGCCACAGATCCTCTTGCACTCCATAAATGCGCATGTTGCAGAACTTGGGTATGAGATTCAGGAAGTTGTCCTGTCTTGAATAGATTATTTATACAGGAAACCGATTGGATACCTTGGAGGGAAAATACTAAAAACTGCCCACAGACAAAGATATCTAAAAAACAAAGTTGGCTGTATATGATTTAATGAAGTTATCCTATTCTATTCAATTTAAGCTCTTCAGTCTTACACAGTTGTTCACACTGTTGAATTTGGTGATCGGATCAATGCACTTAGAGGTCTGCAGGACTCCGAGAAGGAAATAATTATCTGTATAACAACATCAACTTTGTACCACAAGACCAAGACTAAAAGTTATCACAAGTCTCAAATCTGCAGAGCTGAGTAAAAGAGTATCAGACCATAAACATGACTCATATGATACATTGATAAAAATGGCTACAGTTGTGTTGATTCACAACCCACATGTTATTAGTCCTTTATTTATAATTAACTTACTTTTCTAACTTGTGTAAGCCAGTTATTATTTGAGAAAGAGATCCGAAACAGTATTACACAGAATACAGTATTTTTGTTGAAGTATTTTTTTGTATTTGTTTTTTATTATACATGAAGCATTTCCTCTATTTTCTGTGCATGTAATGACAAATCACAAATTTTGAATATATTTTATTATGTTTTGCAATTCGATTAAAAGTAACAAAAAGTATCATATAATAAAATTCTACTCAATAACCAACCCTAGTTCACACTATTTATCCTACTTTACCAACACAGTGTCGAGGTATACCATATGCTTTGTTGAGTACATGTTGTGGGTGTTTATTATCCCTCTCTGAGCTTATACAGCTAAGCTGCTAAGTACGTTCATTGTTCTGCTGCTATCATATCATCTCATCTACCTAGAGATTAGCTTTAATGAGGTACCAGGTCAGTCTCCTCCAGGCAAGTGCACACGATTTGTCTTTTGAGAGGGCCTTAATATGCCATATCATTAATATTAGTGTATTGTCAGAACTTCTTTTTATATACTTTATGCAGACATCAGCTGCTTTTCTTCACATATTGTTTATGAGCAGGTGCACGGTGAATACCTAAACACCGCACCCTATGTCTCCTGTCCAGACTGAGATAAATATAGAAATGCTTTAGAAATTTGGATTGATACAAATGCTCACTTACTGCCACACCTTCAGTTTTAATGAGCTGGACTATTGTGTCACAGCTCCACTGTAATGTTGCAGCTTCAACCTGTTCAGCACTGCTTTGGAAATTGCCCTCTTTATGTTTGCCCAATCAGTAGGAACCACTTTTCATCAAATGGGGACACACCAAGTTGGTTGGCCT
>VRLP01003605.1:0-25000 GCA_009660295.1 Lophius piscatorius | reverse complement strand
GCACTACATTGTGAACATACAGTATATTTCAGTGTTTATGCTCTAGTCACTTTCCAACCCTCCAGTAGCTTAGTATGCTTTGATTTATTTTACATACCAATTTCCTACTTTTATCTTTATTATTTTGTTTATTGTTGTATCTTGCATAAACCAATAAACTTGACTTTAAGTTTTGACTTGACTGCTCGCCATATCATTTTTTCTTACCCCTTTAGCTGATTTTTTAAATTTGAAATAAGGTGATTACACCCGTTCAGAAACGACAGAAACGCTGCTATGAGGACAATTCACAAGTAATGGTGCCTTGACCATAACTCCAAAACTCAAGACATGTGTTCGACTGGAAATTTAACCAATTCCATAAGAACCGATACCCACCTTGTTTGTCAGCATGTTCAAACCTTGGTTTCTGCTGTTAAAGGCATTCAATTGCTCGAGTCCAGACCTCAATTTTCTTGATGCTAGCTCATGTGTCATAATCAGGGATTAGAATACAGAACCGGACTGAGCAAAATTCAAAGGAGAAGACGCAAGTAAAAGTAAGAGGATACCAAATTAAAAAAGGAGGCACACTCACCCACGGTCATGGATTCTGCTAGACCAGGTGTTTGAAGGACACTCGAGAGTGGAGCTCTCTGTGCCGGTGGACTGGACTCCATACTGAAACACATGAAAAGAGGAAACAGGTGATATTTTTTTTAGCTGCGGGCTCTACCTTCTCTAGAAACAAAAGACTGCACATTTAGTCATGTGACTAAAGCAGATGAATATTTTGCCCTGAATTGTAAATAATTCATAGGAAATCAAATTATTCCAGTCGGGGACGATAGCTTACTTGAATGTTAGCAGTGATCCACTGCCGTCGCAGTTTTCCGCGGGTCCTGTTGACTCACACTGAGCTGGAAAGGAAGCTGTGTCCTCCACAGAGCTCACTGAGGAAACATGAAAGAGAAAGTGAAGTTTCATTAGCTGTAGTAAGAAGCTTTCACACTCTGGGCACTGGAAACCATCATAACACAAGTGGTTCTTCAATAACATTGTCTAATTGTTTATTTTTAAGTGCTACATTAGTTTCTGTGCAACATTCTGGTTGGCTTTGCCTCTCACCCTAGAGACTAATAATGTAAAGATATTGATGCCTGAGGCTGTTATTATGGCTTCATCTTGTTGGCCTGTGTGTATGTTGAAGAGCAACATGTGTGAATCCTGCTGGAAAAAAAGTTTCACAGTTTCTCAAAAAGAAGAATGCGTGTGTTTAAAGGATAGGGAGAGAGAGAGAGACAGACAGAGGAAAAGAAGGTGGACGATTGCAAGAAAGGTTTTTATGAATGATACTCAGGGTACTGCTTTGTCACGAACAAAATGAACACTAACTTTTATTCTTTGTTTCCTCGGGATGTTTCATGTTGACTTGTGTTTGAGGATCTGACGGTTGAGGTTACCTGTATCGTCTCTCACTACCTCTATAGTCTGAGATACAGCTAACCACAGAAGAAAAGAGGGGGTCCTATACTTTTTCACAACATTGACTGTTCACTAACTGGTTTATTGGTGGGTTTATTTAGCCCCATGTCCAACCCAGGGATATTTTCTTGAAAGATTAAACCACATGACCTGCAGCTTCTGGCTTCACCCATGTATTAATAATACACACAAAATAAAATGTATGATAAGTGGAATCGCAAGAAAAATATTTTCTGTAGAAGGAGTGCATCAGGATGGGTTTTTAAAACTCTTCTCTTTCCCTTGTAGGTGCGGGATGCGGAATAAAATGTGAGGTTTGGTGTTTTTAGGTCTGCGGTACCTGGCTGAGGGTCTGTCGGGTTCACAGGAATGAGGATGTCTGAGCTGCTGTGGACGTTTATCACCTGTAGAGGGCTCCAGGTGGACACACTGGACAGGCTCCCCACCACCACCCTGAAATTATTTTAAAGCTCGGTTATGAACACTTCCAACACTTTGGGCTCATACTAAATCAAGACAGCTGCCACTCCCACAATGCTTTGGGGGATGTCAACATAAAAGCATAATGATACCATGGATTCAGCGCCCTGCAACTGGAGCACTGCAGTCTTGAATCTCCATCTGTTTACATTTTGGAAGATCAGCACCATTGAGGTATGCCGCATTAAATAAACAGTTTCTTTTTGCAGCATAAATTTTCATTGCATAACTGGTTCAAAATATTACTATTCCAGGAAAGCTTTTCTATTATTCATGAGCTTTAAAGATTCTTTCCAACGGAAGTCACCCTGAACTTATTTACGCGATCATGACATTTGTATATTCTATATTTAGCCAGGGGGAAACTTTGTTGCTGTGACCTGCGTGTCAAAGTCATTACAGCGGCTGCTGCTAATAATGCAAATTATGAATCAGTAAGAAATTAACTTGAACTGTGCTCTGAGTTATGAAATCTTGCAACTTACTGTGGAATATGAACCCAAAATTAATGGTCAACTTTCAATCATCAAGTTATTCAATAATGTATTTGATTTTCTTCTCCTGCTGGCTCTAAGCGCCTGCTAACGCCCGTGTGAATAATGTGAAATATTTTTTATTGATGTGCTTTGGAACATTCATCTGGAGTGATGCAACTTACTGGTCAGAGCTGATCCTCTCCTCTTCCTGGGTTTGTGCCCTGGGTTTGTACATTTCCTCATCTTCCTCCTCGTTGTCTATGCTCTTACTGTCAGGCAGAGGGGCAGCAGCAGATGGAGAACGTGAGTGATGGGGGGACCCCACCCAGCTGACTTCCGGTTCAACCAGACCATTCTGGGCCGGTGACTCAGAGAAGACCGGCTCCAGAGGATCCATTCCTTCCTCCAAACTGTCCTGAGCCGGAGCGGTGTGGCTCTTCCTCATCACTGCATTGTTCTGAGAGTACTCCTCTCCCTCCTCTTCATCCTCTGCCCCGCCGTCCAGATCATCATCAAAGGAAATTATATTGGTGATTTTCTTTTTCCTCCGACGCTCCTTTCTCAGCCCCGAGTCTGAGAAAGATACATTTAAAAGAAATAAAAAGAGAGAGAGAGAACTTTTTCTTTTTTGGTTTATTTGGCAGGGACATTGTAAATTAATAAACATTTCTGTAAATGTACCAGTAACTTGATCTCAACTTGATATATACCTATTTACATATACACATATATATATATATATACACACATAAATATATATATATATGCATATATATATATATATATACTGCAGTTTCATACCGGCAGAGCTGCTGCGTGGCAGAACGGGTAGCGGGTCTGAGACTCCATCCACTCTGGCGGTGAATCCAGGCACCACGGAGGTGGCAGTGCTGATCTCTCTTAGCAGGCTGCTGACGCCCTGAGTGGACTCTTTCCACAGGCTGCCGATTCCCTGCGTTGATTCCTTGAGGATGTTGGACACCGTGGAGCTTCCTCCTCGACTCACGCCGCCATTCAGGTCACTGTTGTCAATGTTAATGGCAAACAGGATGGAGTTCAGACCTGAAGAGCGAAAAAAAGACAGACAGGCAACATGTAACTTATCACAGATTAGTTCTGTCATTTGAGGATTTCAAATTAACATAATTTGTTAGCCTTTCTCGGGGCACACGTAGAAAGCGAGCCACTTAAGATGACCTGCTTGTGAAGATAGCAGAAAAGCTCTGGCTTAAAATCAGTATGATCTGTTCTTAATATTTTAGACTGTGTGCCCATTAGAGTCTTCCTAATCATTAGTTTAAAGGTGAGAATACAGTCAGAAAAACAAATTCCTGCATAATCCAGGTATGCTGGAGAAGTTTAGTGTACAGCAGAAGCTCCACTGATGTAATAATAGTAATCTTTCCTTTATTTATCACGTTACACAGTAGGTACATTCAGTACAACGTCCTGAAATGTATCACTGCATTAAATCCATCCCTGAGAAAGCGTTGGGCGGCCCCTGTGAAGCACGCGGCGAGCTGAGGTTTCAGGGTCTTGCTCACCTCACAAGTGCTTACCTACTGGGCTAAAGCCGCCCATAAGATGTGATGGGAAGCATGTTCAAATTTCCCTTTGATTGAATACATTCTCCATAACATTCATTAGGCAGAAGAAGTAGATACAAACTTGGGTTGGGTGAAAAAAAGAAACATAACTTTGTTGCTCTTAGACACTGAAGAACTACAGTGGCAAAGATGGTTATATATTCTAACCCGAGGGTGACACCAGAGGATAAGCAATAAAAAAAATAACATTTCCCATGTTGCTGCTGCTGCATGACCTCAAATCAATATCATCCCTTCAGCACTGAAGATGAGGAGCTGTATGAAGCTCAGCATTCTAGACTCTTCTTAATAAGTTTATCACATCACATTCATTGCACTGCATCTCACACCCCTGGAAACAACCTCCGCAGGCTACATCAGCCCTCTGCACCTCATCTCCTTCTAAGTTATTCAAATTACTATCACATAGATCGACAGCTACATAAGGATTATTCTGTACATAATACTTATACTACATATGCCAATATTGTATTGCATTACTAAACCGGCAATATCACTGTGACTGTGCATTATTAATATTACTATTATTACTGAAAATGCACAATCTAGATATTGTGTGAATCTGTATCAGATGCTACTGGATTTCCCTCAAGATAAATGTATCAGTATCTACTGATCTATCAGACGTGGCTTTAAGCTTAGTAGCAACATTATAATAGGAACTCTCCGCGACTCCAACATGTTGAAACTTGTTTTCACTATAGGTGAAGTCATTTTATCAATCTTAAATAACCATGACGTCATGCTACGTCCATGGAAATGTTACATCATACCTGATGGCATGTTAACTTGTAACCATGTGACCTGTGCATGGTTAACGTTGGCACATAAGACAAACTATGTATGTCAGAAGACTATGTTAGCATAGGGTATACAAGGGTTTACCTGCTAGGGTATACAAGGGTATACAATGACAGTGTTGTCATCTGGAAGGTGCATGGCACTCTCTGCTCCAAACTCTCACACAATATGTACTTTCTACACAGACTCCAGGTCTATTGAGTGGAGCAGGAGGTCATGCTGCTGTTCTATCGGGCTGTGCTGGAGAGTTTCAGCAGATACGGCATCACAGCCTGGTGCGGCAGCTTGACAGAGTCGTTGAGGTCACAGGTTTCTCGACTGGTGCAAACTGCCCTGAAGATCCAGGGGGTTAAAAACCAGCCATCCCTCCAGGTGATCTATGAGCAGTGTCTTATCGGGCAGGGCCAGAAAATCATGTCTGACCCAACTCACATTCTCCTCCCGGAGTTCTAACACTTCCAGCAGACGTAGGGTCCCTACATGCAGACTGATCCACTACCAACATTAATTCCTGCCCAGGTCCATTGAGCTCTTCAACAAAAACTCCTAGGTCAGGTTCAGTCAACCATATAATATGTGCAACATCACATGTGCAATATGTATTTCTGTGCAATATACTATTATTTATACATTGCTCTGCTAAGCTGTGCAATCCTTAAACTCACCACTGAAGTGCTTGTACTTGTATATGTGTGAATGTCACGTATGACACGTGTATTATGTGATATTGGTTTCAGTGAAATCATTCCAGGTCTATTTGCTTGTATTTGACCTTAATTGTGTTTGGACGGACTCCAGAACCAATTTCCCTTCAGGGAAAATAAAGGTCTATCTTATCCTTTCCTATATGAGGGGCATTTTGAAATTTACTGATATTTACCCAAAGTTTGGAATACATTAGACCTAAGTAAACCGGTGCAATGACGTCTAAGCACAAACTCACCTGCTGCCATGGTGGGAAGCATACTTGCCCTCTCTTCATCCAGAATAAAAGCCCAGTCTTCATAATAAGTTCTGGACAACAAAGAGGTGAACAAGCGTTAGTAATCAAATGGAAAATTTTGTATGCGTGATGTGACTCCAGCTGGTACACACAGGTAAATATATTCAGGAGTGTCTGCATAATTAATAAAATATCACACTCATAAGCAAAGGTATTTAAGAAAAACGTAGCATAAAAATGCTACACGCTAAATATATAAACTGAACTATTTAGGAAAGGCCCCCATAAAACACACAGACACAGGACCAACCCTAAGCGTGGGCGATCAGCCAGCAGAGTGTGTAGGTAGCGCTCCAGAGAGTGTTCATTGAGGGCGCAGCGCAGCCAGGCACGACCCCGGCCCAGCTCTGAGGAGATCTGACGGAGGGAGTAGAACCGCTGGAGCTCATGGCGGTTCAGATGCTCCTTCACATAGAACCAGAAGGTCAACTCTGTGGAAATACAGGCACAGACACACAGAGAGTAAAGGGAGGGAAAACAGTTGGTTGATAGTGTGGAGGGAAGAAATCCTGATGAGGTGGAGGAGATATGGGATGAAGAGATATTCAAGGTTTAGAGAGAGAGAGTGGAAGGATGAAGAGCAAATGAGACAACGAAGGAGAGAATCAGTTCTAACTAATTTGTGAAAGTGTACTGAAGGACACGCCTGATTCAAAAGGTCATTCAGGAGTCTTGGGAGTCAGCACATCTTCAGATTTATTCACGAGGCTCCATCCAGACTTCCTGTCGCCGCTCATTAGTTTGCACAGACCTCTGATCTTATACAATTCTACTCTTTTAAGATAAAAGTCAGAAAAAGTATGCAGCTCCCTTTCAATATTAAGCTTTCTGAGGTGTGGTAATTAATAGGAATGAGTGTTGTGTGACTCTTTTCCATATAATTAGCATATAACCCCAAAACAATGTGTTAAAATGAATGGCGCTATTTCTGGCTTCGTCAGAAGGCTTGCATTAATTAGAGAACTCCAAATCCATGAGTTCCGCCACACTCTTCTCCTCTAATTGGCTGTGAAATACGGAAAAATGTCAGATATGCTAATGGTTATGATGTGGTACCCATTACAGAAGTCCTCCGTTTCTGCTCTAGCTGGAGTTCATAGCCACGAGGTTCTTAAATACCACACAGTGGAAACAATTTCCTTTAATGTAAAACTAATGTCTCTCAACCCGTAGAACTCTGGTCATGCTCCACATCGACTCACAGAGCAAAGCTCTGCTGTTATCCGAACCCTGAATAATGATATTCTGCTCTATTCAGTTAAATGTGTCGTAAGGAAAGATAGAACACTCTGTTCTATCAAATTGTTTTTGACATCATTTCAAAAACTTAAAAAAACAAACAAATGCCAACTTGAGTTTGGATAGAAAACTAAGCATCTGCCATCTTCCCCAACGGCAATGGTATATCCCCCAAAAGCCCCCAATCCTCTGCGTCGTACAAGCAATCCCCCTGACTGAACTCTTCAAATGAAACGTGACTCATTAATGATCTCGAACAGTCCAGATTGAATCCACCTACCTATTTCTATGAAGTCAGCAATATGCTCGAAAGATCAGATCCCATAGTGACTCAATAATGAACATAAATACAGTTAACTAGTTTTTCTGAGCTCAGTAATGAAACATGAGAGATTTCCTCATGTCAATTCATAGGGGCTACATTTAGACCCAATTGGACTGTTGGATAGGAAGTATATATATACATATTTAGATATATATTTAAATATATTTAGAAGATAGATCTCCTTGTGTGGATTCTTATGAGCGAATTTGGACATCATCGGACAAACAGTTGAGAAGTTACGGCCAACACACTTTTCTTTTTAATCAAAAATAGCCCCAGTTACAATAAAATATGACTAATACAAGTTAGATCTCCCTGAGGCGGTTCATGTGAGGTACATCTGGACTAAATGAAACCATGAGTTAGGAATCTATGTCTGAAAAAAAATAAATAAATAAGTAGTGCGCGTCTTCACACTACAGTCTATTGAGGTTTACAATTTGAAAAATGATATAATGATAATGATAAATGAATAATGATATAATTATGTGTACAAAGACGGCTGCTACGCTTGAAGGCAACAAGCTGCAGTTAAGTGTGTAAACATGGTTCGCACCCAGGCAGAGCAGCAAAGACAACCCTATTAGTGTACCAGTGGTGGATTTAAGATAAAAAAAATGATTGATTAAATTTAAACTTAATTTCTATTAGGTCGAAATACAGTAGATAATGAAGCTTAAGTTGGAAAACCACAGAGAATAGAACTACTCATATGATTTAAATGATATTTACATTTCAAAATGTAATGAAAACTAACAAAAAAGAACTCAAGAAATTTAAATTATGTTTATTCTTCATATATCTGACCTAAACTCAACTTATTATTTTTCTTCTAGATCATAGTTCCGTTTTCAATCGGACACACTCTCTATATAGATCTTAGATTTAACTTTATTTTGATTTCCATTGAATTTTTAAATGGAATCTATTGTATTTTTGAATGTGTGTACTGATCTACTTTTTGTTGCTGGTTCTTTTTTATTTAGCTTCGGTTTGCCTGAAGTCATTTATCTGTGCCTGACAGAAGATTTCAGCCTCTGGTCCTCAAATTGAATCTGTTTCGGTAAAATTGGAAATATAAAGTGACGGGACGCCCATTTCAAGTAACCGACAAGCACACCCCATTCTAAGCGCTTGAAATAGTTTGCTTGAAGTCACAGAGGTATTCAACGGTAAGAAGGAGGATCCTGAAAATATGTAAAAGGAGGGAAAATGACGGAGCCACATAAAAATACTTCAGGATTCTAATTCAAGCCGTTCTTTTTATGACTTGAAATAACATCAAGTTGAAATATCCCCGAAAGCTTCTGGGTTTTTGCAGCAGCCCTCATTTTCCCTGTTGAGCACACACCGTGCATTTCTAATGATATTATGTCTCAGCAGGAACTTTCTAGAGTGCCATGCCTCAGCAGGTGAGCTGAGAGTTTGAGCGGCAGAGGTTTGAAGACACACAGGTGAGCACAGTATGTGTTAGTGAGTTTCTTTTCAGCTTTAAGCTTCCTCACTGACACGCCGACAACCTGCCCTCCATGATTTCAAAAATAACGAGCCTATCTACCCGACAAAAACATGAGAATTCTCAGGTCTCCTCTTTCCAGGATAAAGCCCGGAGGCCAAATTATGTTTTTCAACTTCGGAAAAAACTTTTTTTAAAAAAGCCTATCAGACAGTTTGTACTTGTACCTGCTTCAGTCTTGCTGCTGAATCCTGCAGCCTGCTTGAGAGCAGCGGCGGTGAGGGCCAGGCCTCTGCTCTTCCTCAGGCCGTGCTGCAGCACCGATTCAAACTGGGCGCACAAACAGATCACCCTGCGGAGACGAGATATTTTAATCCTTTTATTTCTTGACAACTGTTTGGTTGGGCACATTTTGAGTCACTATCTTCTACTGAAGAATGTGACTGAACCTGTTCATAACATGACCCAGTGGCAGCATGTATATGCAAAACGGTATTGGACCAAGGTTGGAGCCCTGGGGGGGTCCCCACATATCAAAAGGTGCGCCAAGGTGGAGGCATTAACCATGGCGATAGAGAAAGTCTTTTCTTATTGCATATTAAAGCATATGAGGACTTACTAAACGGAATTATGTCACTTGATATATCCAAAAAGTCTAATAAGGGTAGATAACGGTACGGAATAATTTTGCAATAATACTTGAAAAAGTATAAGTAATAAGTAATTTCATGGTAAATGAGTCTAAGATAGTAAATTAATAAATACCCCAGAGGAAATAAAAATGCAAATAAATCATTTTTTAGCAGTTCTTTTTCTTTCTGAAGACATTTAGGGGTTGGGGGTTTATCGTCACCCATCCTCGTAAACCCATCAAGTGTTTTATTCCATTTTCTGATAAATCTTACAATAACAAATATATTTTATGCATTTTATATTCAGATTTTATAATGTATGGAAGATGATCGCCATATGATTTTTTTTTTTAATGTCTTTAAAGTCAAGATTCTAAAAAAAAATGCCTACATTTACAGAGGAGAGACACTTGACTTTTTTTGAGTTCAGTTTTTTTTCTCTCACTTCTTTTCAAAGTAAATAAAAAAAGTCAGAATTCTAAAAATATTTTTTCTCATTTTGCCGTCATCCTCTTGTCAAGTACCAGAAACTGGACACAAGATAACCCGACCAGGTTCACTGTGAGCGGGAACATTGGATAATGAATGATGAAAAAAAAAGCACACCAAAAGTTGGTCGGAGTAAAAACTAAACCTAAAAATAAACTAAAGAAATGCCACCAGATACTCACATTATCTGAAACGGCAAATATTATTTAACTCTTATTGCACGATGAACAAAAATTGTTTCTAAAAACGATACTTTCCACCACCAAATAGGTTTTCTTTCTGGTTAGGGTGTACTTAGCTGAAAAAATATTTAAAAGTGCTACATTATTGAATTCCGGCACCAGTGGCGCCAGGGGCCCAAGCACCTTAGCATCAGGTGACCTGGAAGGCTCAATCCAAACATCTTGGGTGCTAAATAAACACAGATTAAACTAAAAAATGCCTATAGTTTATCGTTCAGCCTCCCTTACCTGCTGTCTGAGTCTGTGGCAATCTCCTTTCTTCCTCCAAAGCGGATTTGGCACTGCAGAAATATGAAGGGTGTGATGATAAGGCCTGAATCCAGCACACAATGAGAACCGCTCGAAGATTTAAAGGTGATTGCTCAATAGAAAGAGAGATGGTGCAATATAGGAGATATTTGAATAAGATGAGACATCTAGTGAGAAATACATGCAGTGTTGTGAATCTGTAATATGCAACACACACCATGGGGAAGCTGTGGTTTGAAACGAAGAACCAGTCAAGACTGGTCCTGATGTTGTTCATGCAGAGCCCACTTTCACATTTTATACGAAACAGAACATCAGATCTACGGTTTAATCACCTGCAGCGTTGTTGTCTCAGTGGGAGACACAAAAAAACTTTACGAATTATGCTTTTAATTTGGTTTATATAAGTTTCCCAACCAACATATTTGCATTCAATCAGCTTTTAATGTGAAGGGTGCTCAGCATTACTTCCTCTGTTTACTTCCTGTGGGTTTTAGTATGCAGCGATTATTTTAAAAAAAAAGGACTATAGACTTTGGTCAGTATTTTAAAAAATGCTCATGTTTTGTTTTTTTGGAATTTTGAAGTCTTCTTTCTTTCATTTGTAAACAAAGTTAATTATTAAAGCAGAGGTTGTTAGGTCCAGCTCTAAAAAAAAAAATGGAGGAAATATGAGTAATACACTAAATTGGATAAATACAAGTTAAATCTCCATGAGGTGGTTCATGTGAGGTCAATTTGGACTAAATCAGACCAACGGTTAAAAAGTCATGCCCAAAATAGTGTTTTTTCGGCAAAAGGTTTGGACTTTGATTTTGGAGATCAAGCTCCCCCAAGCGGCAGAAATAGGCATCTGACCTTTCCCAAAATGAATCCAGTTCTTCCTCGCATTAAGGTCTATGAGGGTATAAAACTTGAAAATTACCCATAGGAGACGATTCCATAATATCCCCGACTTTTTCGGGGAGATAATAATGAAATGTAAGACAGAAGAAGCTTCATTGTCATTGTAGAGAACACAACAAAACTAGGAAAGTATTCCAGGTTGGTGCATTTAAAACAGAAGATAAGACATATAAAGACGAAAACGAAGAAAAACAACCACAAAAAACAACAACCAAAACAAGACAACGCTACCACTCCTGCACTGTAATCCTCCTCAGGGAGGTAGTTCACTAAAATAGCTCCAAAAAGTAAGAATTTAACTTTGACAAGTAGCCAAACTGTATCCATGACTCTATCCTATAATGCTGCAGAATGTGGAAAAATAGGAGGGATGGAAGATTGTGGTTTTCATGCAGTTGCGTGATACCGAGTCAAGCTGAGAATCCTGATGTTTCACATATTAAAGGGACACACAGATATCATGTGACTTACCTGTTTGACAGCATCCAGCAGCCTCTCCAGGAGGTGCTGTCTCTTGGTGTCACTCTGCTGAATGTCTGCAGGCGGAAAAACAGAAGCACAAGGAAGAAGAGTGAAATACTGGAACAGAGACTCGGCTTCCCAGCAATCATTCCTGCTCACTTGAATTATGAATATCAGAGAGGAGAGGAAAGTAATGATCATGGGCCGCAGCCATCAGCGTGAAAACACAAGTTTCATATTTTTGCTTGCTGCGTGAGAAACGGATAGTTCCTCTGAGCTGCAGGTTAGGAAGTGAGATGGACAGGTTAGGTAGCCTTGCAGGTAGCTCTCTTTGAACCTGGCTAAATCGCCATGGCAACTCATGCTCCACACTTAACCTGGTCTGGAGGCCGTTGTTTAGAGTTTTGGGTAGGCTCCAGGCGGCCATGACCCTGAACAGGATAGGAGGTTACAAAAAGTGGAAGTTCATTATCTACATCCTTTTCCTGATGAAATGTTGCAGAGGCAAACTGGAGGAGCTGTAGTACTCATCACATGAACCATGTAAAGGAAAGCACTGAAAAACGCATGCGACTCGTCTGTTCTGTAAGAAGAAGCTATACTGATTGAGCTGGTGGATTCAGACAATATTTTCTTTATCTTTGCTTTATGTCATTTTAACCTTTGAATTCCTGTTCAACTGTTTGGTTGAGCACATTCTGATTCATTATTTCTTACTGGAAAATTTTTGCCACTTGACTGAACCTGTTTAGCATATCCATGCTGCTACTGGGTTATATTATAAAGTGTATGGGGCCAAGGAGGGAGCCTTGATGTACAGCACAGGTCAAAGGAGCCACCAAAGAGGAGGCAGTTCTTTTAATAGTTTAAAAAAACACTGATTTTGGTGCAGGAGACTGGGGTTCGATTCCCAGTCAAATGAAGATCTTGTAGAAATCCATCGTAAATGTGGATTGTTTAAGATGTTAAAATATCTAATATCAAAAAGAAAACCAGCAAAGAAATACTTTTTTATGAATAATTAATTAATTAAAATTTCTTCTTGGTGAGGACATTTAAGGGTTTATGACTTTAATCCCTGGACTGCTGAAATTACGGCCAATGCAGACCATGTTGTGTTGTATTTTTTATCCTGCTTTTCCACAATGTTTGTTTTTATGCAGCTGATTTTGGTTAAATACAGTCTGTTAGTATTTATTAATGGTATTATTATCAATCAATAAAATTTAATTTACACAAAAGCCTAATCTAAATTCTTGAGCAAAATGTTTAGATCTGTTTAAACACGTTTAAGAGCTACATTAGGTTGTAAACACTTTATAAGTCATTAGCTAACATCTATAAACAGCTTATAACATTACTTTCAATTTATCAATGTGGGTCACTATTTGGCAATATCAAGATAGCAGTACAGATAAGTGTGTTCACTATTTGGCAGGCATCAGGTATCTGAAACTATTTACCTCTGATGAGTTACAGCAGCTTATTAATGACTTGTAAAGTATTAAAAACTTAACTAGTAGCTAGGTACCAGCCATTCATAAATCCTTCATAAGGGGAGTCTTTTTGTAAAGTGGTATCAAAAATCTAAATAATAAAAGTACTTTTAGAGAGTCTGCAGCATTCAACAGCTGGATCATTGTTAGAAAACTGTTTATTCATATTAAAGGCACTGTTTGATGTTTCTAGTCACTGGGAACCAGAGTTATCCCCAGGCGATTCATTAAATTAAGAATGTAATTTTTGTTGAATTTATTAATTCAACATCTTAGACAATCCAAATGTACAATGAAATGACAAGAAAAAAATCCTGTTTGGTCAGGCATGTTTTTAAAAAGGCCCTTTTGACCTGTGGTGTCCCTCAAGGCTCCATCCATGGACCCTTACATTTTAGCATATACATGCTGCCACTTGGTCATATTAGAGGTTCAATTATAATATTGTGGTAATTTTTGTCTAAAGATAACTTTTGATCCTTCTTTCTTAATTTCTTTCTTAAATTCAATATGTTCAGATAAATAAAACAAAACATGTAATGACATCATCTGGTTTCGCAGCTATTGGATTACGGAAAAAAAAAACGCGATGGCTTTTAGGAAATTGAGTGGAAGTGTATACCAATATACAAACGACAATCCAAAACTATTACAGCACAAATTAATATTAAAACGATTAATCCAGCCCAACCCGAGGAGATTTGGCAGCTCAGAAGATATAATTTAACTAAATAAGAATAATCAAGAACAAAATCGTGATAAGGAACTTTAATGACAGTTAAACGGGATGCGATACCTTAGTCAACATGGGTCCTGAAAGGCCCTTATAGGTTAAACGTCTTCAAATTTATCTTTTGGGTACTAAATACAAGATGAAAACTACAAATTGAGAACTTGAGTTGAAAGTCGAGAATAAATCTATATAACTAACTTTGATGACATGTAAAGGGATTGTGACCACTGGGTTCTTATGGGTTAAACATAAGAATTTCAAAATATTTTGAAATTTAGCTTTGGCAAACACATGCAAATAGACAAAACACAAGCAAATGAAAAAAAAACCTCGTCATCAATTTAACCACAGAATTTTAATTTGTTGTTGATTAAGGTTAGAATCTAAGTCACATGTCCGTAGATAAGCGAAGCGTAAAAATATGAGACACACGGAAAACAACTTCCATCAACCTCTGTATACTTGTTTGTGTGTTATACATGTTCTATACTATAAATTAAGTATTAAAATAGAAGTTCCGGTTGTGCATCGTTTATAAGTGTCCTCTGGAAACACTTCTGTTGTTGAATTTGCCCCACGTTTTCCAAATGCTGCCCATGTGTTCTGAAATTGATGAGAAAGCATGGGCAGCTCTTCTGCTATGTCAATTCGCGTGTGTTTCTAAGTTGCAGCGCCTTTGCCTCTGGCAACCACCGTTAATTTGACATCGGAAGTGTGGAAGTAGCTGCAGTGTAGTAAACCCTAACCCACTAGTGGTGTACAGAGGCTGACAGGTGAATGAATATCCTCAAACACCTGATTTTATTGGAAAATATATAACAGAGCTCACCGTTCATTCTGTCTGCCAGACTCCTTCAGCATCTGAGAAACTCATTCCTCTCCGGAGCTTGGAGGAGCAGAGGCTAGCTCTGCACTGGACCCATGCCGCCTATGTGGACCTACTCTGCCGCCGCGTGAGGACTGACGCTCACTCGCCGAACGAAAAGGCCTGCCGAGGAACCGCCAGGCTAAGAGTCCGTCAGTCTGACATGTAAGACCGGTGTAAGTTTGATAAACAGAACCCAGAGAGAAGCTAAACACCTCTGGGACCAGCTCTGTTACAGTGTTTGAGCGTTTAAAGGAGAAATTAACGATATTTTCAGTAAATAACTCGTATCGCTGCGAAATGGAAAGAGGCAGCACTGTGTGAGCCGTACTTGGTCACATGACAAAACACAGCTGTCATATGAGAGGAAAGGCATTATGGGAAATGTAGTCTTTATACAGCGCTATAGAACTACGAGAGCATGAGCGGACAGTTATAAAACGATTTAACCCTAAACAAGAGTCGCAAACCGTTTGGCGGCAAAACAGGGTTTCTTATGCAGATTTATCCTTTATTTTTATCTCCCGTAGTGACAAGATTCAGCAACAATTTCAGCTGGTTTTTGTTGCTCAAAAGGAATTTCAATCCATCTGACACATTTAAATGTTTTATTAACACATGCTGTATTACATAAACCAGTTCTGTTCATATATTTTTGAACAATTTCATATAAAGTTCGTTATAGATAACGTTGTATTTCTCTATTACTGGAACTATTCTTGGAATGGCAAATAAGGAAACAGCTGAAAGAAGAAGAGAAGAAAAGGAAGTGGAATTGCAAATTTAAAAAAAGGACATTTGTTTTGCTAAGTGAAAGGAAAAAACATGTCATCATGATGTATTGTCAAAGCCAGATGTAACATTACAATATCTGATAAAGGGGAGCATCTCAAAAAATAATTTCAGAAATGTCTTCCACGTTTGCTGTCTCAGCTCCGTTTGTGACTCAGGAAGCTTTGAGCATCTCCATCTTCTCACAGCTCCTTCCTGAAGCGCTCTTCTGTCTGTGACAGTTCATGCAGATGGCGCTCATCTCTGTCTCCTTTCTCCTCCTCAATTCACCCTTCAGAGTTTCACACATGAGCTGACTATAGTAAATGCTTTTTTTACTTGCTGACCTCTGTACTTTTCTTTGTGGGCAGTTCCTTCAGCTGGCTTTCTACATTCTGCTAGAAATCTTCTTCTGTTCCTCTGTCTGAGCATGGAGGCTCCGCTGGAGAACAGCGACTTGCTCATCTTCAATTTTAATCTTCATCTTTGTCTTATCTTGCTCTTCCTGCAGCTCTTTGCTTCATTGTTTTTTCTTCTTTTCAGCTTCTTCTGAATCTGGTCATTCTATGTTTTCCTCCATCTGCTGCTGTCTTTCATCTGGACGGTACTCGCTTTATGTCGAGATACATTGTCTCATTCCGTCCTCAATGACCTTCGTAAATATCTGTGCAGGATCAGAGAAGTCTTACATTCATTAGAAGGAACTTTTCCTTAAAGAAAACAGTGATTGGAAAAATCACGAGAAAAAAAGTACTGCAACCATTAAATGATTACTTTATTTATCATATATTATGTTTGTGATAAAATGGTAGCAAATATGGGAGTTTGTGATGATTGTTATTACTATTATTATGGTGTACACAAGAAATAGACTTTAAAAGTTGTCCCTACAAATTATAGTCAAAACTGTCAAATGGCAACAGCAAAAAAAAAAGTAGCTTAATTCTTTTATGGTTAAACTATGTGTAAACGGAACAGAATTTGACTTTGACAATAAAAACTTTTGCTAAAATTAATGAAAAAATTCAATATCAGTTTTTGGACTTCTGTATTTCTGAAAACCTGCATGTGGCCAGGTACCCCAGGTGGGTAAGGCAATTTAGAAATGTGCCCAATTAAATGGATCCCTAAGATTCTCTAGAGGTTGACACAAATATATTTGGTTTAATCTGATGGCTTAACATTATTCACTTATTCATCATAGTTTGTTTAGGCAAGGTTTCACTTTCACTGAAAACCTACATGAAATCCATTCACATGATTTTAAACTCATTTAGTTTGGTAAATATTCAATATTTAAAGTAATTTTCAAGCACATAATTTAGCAAGATTCTATCATAGGAAAAAAATCAATAAGTGAATGAAAATGTTTTAAATGCATATAAAACAAAAATATTGGTATTGTATTAGTTTTCTGTAAGAGAGTTGAGTGAAATGCATACTGATGCTGACTCTGTGAAAAAAAAAAAAAAAAAAAAAGCATTAAAGTTGAGTTTACTGATGAGTCAGCTTATCATTTCTAGCCGTTTGACCAGCCGAGCATATTGAAGCAAACATGACTGTGCTTTTTTTTATCCATCTTATTTAGAGGCCGTGACCTCATACTGAGTCATGATTCCACATGGCACCAAACAATCTGATGATTCATCAAATGAGTGAATACAAACGAACATCAATGTTAAAGGATACTCAATTAAAATATACCTAATATTCTTACATGTGCACCTAATAGAGTTTTTAATAGTCCAGACCATAAAGCACAACACATTTAGCACTTTGAGATTTGATCCAAATGTAAAGTGCATTATAAATTAAATGTATTATTATTATTATTATAAAGATAGAGTATAATATTCTTGACACCCCAAACTTTGACTCACTTATCTTGTCTTATAATGCACACCCTTAAAGAAATTCTACACACACACACACACACACATTTATTTATATATTTATTTATTTAAATATATATATATATATAGATATGTATTCTAATCTCCTTTTTATATATACTAATTTATTTGACATGGCTGAGACGTCAAAGCCTGTATTCCGTTGGCTGATTTTGAGGATCCGTGAGAAGAACTTTGTTTATTGAGTATATATTTCTTATTTCTCTGTATACAAATATTGTCTTTATTGAATTGTTGAAGAAAATGCCACCATTTCTCCCTCTTTAATAACATGAAAACATGGTCATTATTGACCTCGGCTCCAGCTCCACTGCAGAATACTGGACGTATAAGCTATCATTATTATTAATATTATTATTATTGTGTTACAGCAAAAGTAAAGTCTGCCAGCAGCTCAGTGGTCCTCATACTGGTCTCTGATGGAAGCTGGCCTCACGCCTACAGCCCTGATCGGTGGTTCCACAAGCTGCCAGAAGCTGAGTCAGAGAGAGTTTATCTTGTTCGAAAGCATTCATGGAATATAAACTTATCATTTTAAACCTTTCATGTCCTCACCAAGAAAAAAAAACTGCCGACAATTTATTTTTTATTTTCATAAATTTCTTAGGCCCTCCAAATTTTGCTTAAAAAAACAAATGATTACGTTAAAAAAGATTATAAAATATTATTTTAGTATTAGTATTTCATGGAAAATGATGAGTTTTAATGTCAAGTAGGTTTTTAAAAAACAATTTGACCCTTATTAAACTTTTTTGGTTCGATGACGTTAGGTATTTATGTTTCGTAAGTCCTCACAGGCTTTAATATGCCAAAAAATATCTTTCCTGACAAAAAGTTGTTCTTTCTCAATAGCCATGATTAATGCCTCCTCCTCGGCGGCCCTTTTAAAATGTGATCTCCCCCGGAGCTCCATCCTCGGCCCCTTTACTCTTAAGCATATTCCTGCTGCCATGTGTCTTATTATAAACAAGTTCAGTCATATGGTACACAACTTTGTGCTCAACCAAGCAGTTGTGGACATGAAAGGGTTAAGGAAAGCCCTTGCGTTCTTGAAATGTAAAAATAACAGGCCTATCTTCTTTACCTGTGACAATTAACAGCCTTAAGTAAATAAAATATTGCACCCAAAGGATGAGCCATGGTGAGCATCAGAAAACCCCAGACCAGCTGCAGGTTGATGTCACCCTCATCAATGATATGGAAGGTCTATTTGGGGGGGGGGACTACTGTGCAGCAGCAGATAGTGCAGCGCTGCGGAGCCCCCACCCTGCCTTGGCTCTAAGAGATAACAGCCAGGAGGGAAAAACAACAACAAGACTTTTCACCTCGCTTTCTTCAACTAAAGAAATAATTACTCAATCCTGTTACTGCATTTTTCCTGAGAAACCTGTTGGTGCTGCCACAAGAATGGTTGATTAACATCTTTTTACGCGCCCCTCTGTCGCCTGCTGTGAAAATAACTATCTCTGGAAGTTCATCTCTCTCCGCGGATACAATGCTCTCTGACGAGGAGAAAGCACTCATAGCAGAAATTTGGAACAAGCTGATTCCTGTAGCAGAAGATATTGGCTCGGATGCGCTTCTTAGGTACGTTCATGAAAATAAAAACACACTTCATGTGTGTTGGGATAAACTGTTCAAACAGAATTCCTCCAATAGTCTAATGTTTGTTTGTAAAGGTTAGAAATGGTCATAAATGATATAAGCTACATGTGTTATTGAATCATTTGTTATGGATGTTTATAACCTTTGACTTGGTGGCTGTATGAGAAAACAACACTATGTAACGCGGCACAGGGGTCCATCCATGATCAGAGTGATGATGATGATGATGATGGCAAACAATATAACAAATAATACATAACAAAAAATTATCGTATCCCTTAAAAGTCATCATTGCCGAGTTCACCTTAAATAATTGTCAAATTTTATTCCCCCTAGAGCCCCCAAGAACTGGATTGATTTTGGGAAGTCAGTTATATATTTCCGCCACTAGGGGGTGCTTTATCTCCAAATGTTTTTGGGTCATAATTTCTTAGTTGGTCCTATTTGGTGCAAATGAATCGACTCGAGGAGATTTATCTTGCATATGCATATGCATATATATATATATATATATATATATGGTCATATATAATCTTATTTTACTCTAATAGTTTATATTTTGCTCACTAGGGGGACTTACTTCCCTAACAATTGATCTGATTTAGTCCAAATTTGCCTGTTATTAATCTCCTCCAGGAGATCTGACTTGTTTTTGTCATATTTTACTGTCTAATTGTTCATACGTCGTTCACTACAAGGGCTTTCTTTGCATAAAAAACACAGATTTTGGACCGTTACTATCCAACCCTACATTTGATTATGTCCAATGTGCCTCATATGGCTCTCCATAAGGAGATCTATCTTGTAGATGTATTATTTCATTGTCATATATGTTATATACGTGTTGAATTTAAATTAATGATGTTATTGAGGTGAAAAGTAAGCAACTTATGTGCAACCAACACACATCATTTAAATCCGGTATGTGTGCATTACTTGTTTTCTTTGTTGTGATTTTTCTTAACCTGTCCTGTCCAGCTGCCGCGGCATGCAGAACGAGGATCTGGTTTGCCTTACAGTGCCATACAGATTTCTGTCTGCAAAGGAAGCGTCTGTCATACTCCTCCTCTTCCGTGAACTGCATTTTATTTATTACTCAATTCGATGAGGCGACCGGACCAGAAATGGCGTTTAAGGGGGTGTGAGAAACAAAAAGTCTATTAATTGAGTTAAACATCTCACTTTTTTTTAGCTCGGGCTCAAAATGTATTTGTTGTATTTACTTCATCCAGATACGCCAACAATTTCCATAAAAGTGAGTTGTGTAAAATGATATTTCATGAAATGAATTCAAGTTTTTTTTTTTTAAAAACAGACCTTTTTGAAACCAACATGATTGCATTGGGTTATTGCAGCATCATATTTTTAAACATGTTAAAATCACTCATAATTATATACCTTCAGCTCTACTTGAACTAATCCAGGACAAACTTGATGTAGGCCTACTGGTATTCATTCAAAACTTGGCAAATCAATCAACCCTATTTTTGAGGGGGAAACGAGTTTTAATTTTGAGTTCCAGTATGTTCTCTATTTTCAATATTACATGGAAATACACAGCTGTCTTAAAAAGGTTGGCAGTAGATGGATTGTCGATTGTTCATAAAAGATATGAAAGAATCTATTCTTTCATATAGATTTCCCTTTTTTTCCACAATTCCTCCACAGGATGTTTGTCTGTTACCCAGGTACCAAGACATACTTTTCCCATATAGACATCAGTCCGGGCTCCCCTCACCTGCTGATTCATGGGAAAAAGATTGTTCTGGCAATAGCAGAAGGAGCCCAGGACATCGACCAGCTGGCTGTCAACCTGGCCCCCCTTCAAACCTATCACGCCTATCAGCTGCGGATACACCCCACCAACTTCAAGGTGCCTTTATAGACAATCAGATGGATCGCATAATAAAACTTCATTCATTATGTTAAAAAGTTCATATGGTTCCGAGCTCTCTCCGGTGAGAATAGGACAGGATTTCAAGTCCATAACAGATTAAACTCCACCGAATCCATCGGTTGTTTACAGCGTAACATTTGAAAACATAAAGTTTAGTGTATTTATCAGTAATATACTGATAATCTGTTGTCAGATAATGTCACAAGCTTGTGATTACTGTAAAAGTAAATGTACTAGTTGGTTTAAAATGCAGATTTCACTGGAATAGACATGTAAATTTGCAGTAAAAAAAAAAAGAAGGTTGTAACCATTTAGCAATAACATAACTTAATTTCTACATAAAGAACTTAACTTATTAAAAATATAAATTCCAACTTAAAAAATAAATAAATTACTCTGAATCTTTTTTATTGTCCTTGGGAACCAATGTAATGTCTTGAATATGGCTGCTGTAGATATTATTGTGACATTATGACAACCACAGCTGCCGGAATAATAATTCTTCTTTTTTTGAACATTGTAAGGGGCGCTATGAGAAAAGTACAAACAGTATCGTCTATGTAAATTATGGAAACTTTTATTTTATGCATATTTCATTTCTTTGGGGAAATTATTTATTCAATATCTTAGACATTTAAATCCAGAATAAGATGATAAATCATTTGGTCAGCATGTTTTTAAACAATAAAAAAAAATCTGACTGATAAAAATGATTTGAAATTTTGAATTTCATGGAAAATAGTCGATTTTAATTACATTAGCTTGAACCTTTATTAAAGCTTGTTTTTAGAAAAATATTTGACTCTTATAAGACTTTTTTTCTAATTGTATCGCGTTACATAATTCTGCATACATAATATGATAGAACAAGATCTTACTTTTCGAACAGGACTTCCGCAACAGCCATGGTTAGTGCCTCCTCCTCAGTGGCCCCTTTGACCTGTGGTGTCCCCCATGGCTCTGTCCTCAGCCCCTTACTCTTTAACACATGCATGCTGCCGCTTGGTCATATAATAAAGTCACATTTCAGTCACATTTTTCAATAAGAAAGAAAGACTCAAAATGGGCTCGACCAAACAGCTGAGCAGGATATTTTGATGATCATTTCTTTTTATTTTAATTTTCTCGTTCTATAATACGATCCATCTCTATACTTCAGTGTATAGCTTCAAGTCACTTCAAGGTAATAATGTGGTTTTACCAGTCTCACCTGAACACATGACTTTTTCTTCACACTAGTTTGTTCGACCTTTACCTTCTCCGCAGCTTTTCTCATACTGTGTCCTCGTCAGCCTGGCTGTTCACATGGGTGAGAACCTCACAGATGTCGCACACGCAGCAATGGACAAGTACCTCTCAGCTTTTGCAGCTGTGCTCGCCGAGAAATACAGATGAGACCCAACAACGTGTTTTCTAGGAACTATATAACTCAAAATGATATATGATATTAAATATGTATTCGGATGAAGGCAGAATGTTTCATTATATTAAAGGTTGAATGAACACCCTTCCCCGTTTCTGCATTGTATTATGAAATACAAGGATTTTATTGAACTGTTTATAAGAACAAGTGCTGATTATTTCCAATAAAGCAAGCAGAATAACTCCAGTTCACTTCACAGTACCTTTATTATTTTTATTTGTATAGTATCATTAGTTTAGAGCTGCAGATATTATTTATTTTATGATATGTTTTTCATTGTCAGACGATGTAGAAGCAGTGGTTAGAATGGAATCTACACAGCTACCCCGATCAGACTGTTTGGTTTTATTCTGGTAGTGATTGTTCATGCAGAGTTAATCAGAGGTGATGACATACTTAATTAAAACCTCTACAAGTTGATTTTCATATATCATAGCATTCACATTTTCATTTAGAACAAAAAGTAGAATAATAGCAGATAAACCTGCATGAAAAAACAAATGTCGAATTGACTTAATCCATATATGTCAACAATCTCCCCCAAACTGAGTTGTATTAGATTTAATAACATTATTCAAATGAAAAATAACAGATCTTAATACAGTATTATTTATCAAAGATGGATTATAAGTGTCCAGCTAACTAAACTGAGCAACATCAATTTAACAAAAGGCAATTTCTTTGACTTTACTTAACTGTGTTAATTCTCGGTCCATGTATTTTTTTGGTACTTCGTATTTCTTCTCAGAAACAAATGTTGAAAAACGAAAAACGAGCAGTGATTTGATTTTTTGGTTTTGTGATACAAGAATTATAATTGCAAGACAAGACATGTTTCATGTTCAAGACCAAACGGGGATGAGCGAAATTTTAAAAATGGTTGGATTTTCATTTTCACATTTGATTAAAAAGAAAATAAATCACTGGGAAGCAGAACTAAAGACATGTGGTGCATTGAATGTATCCTATGATCTCTTTATTATTTTTATTATTATCATCATCATTAACAGCAGTGGTCTATTTTAAAGTAATCTTACGATGTTAGGGGTGGATTCTTTACTCTGCATACTGGTCTCGTCTGCATTGCTTCATAAGGTCTTAACTCTTAATATGAAATACGTCAGCAAACCTGAAATCGAGGTTCTAACCGCTGACACACAGAGAAACAACATTAACGCCAGTTAATGGTTCTAATTTAAAAGGTGCACCACATGCATACATTAAAACACTTTTTAAAACACGTAATGTGAAACAATTTATGTTCTCTCGTTCTGATTAGAGACTGGAAAGTAAGTGAGTTTGTCAATGACAATCACAGTATGTTCAGTATTATTGATCTCCTTTAATACAGTATGCATGAAAATATTCATCAAAGTACAGTATGTCAACAATGCAACCCATTAAAAAAGTACGCTGTTCATGTATTACAATACTGCAGATTTTGTTGAACACAGGGAGGTCATGGGATGTTCCAGTACATATAAAAAGACCAATCTGGTATTCTTTGCCATCATTTCTGACCCAGCTGTGGTTGAAATATATTAACATGTATCTAAATATAATAATGCCGGACGTAGCCATTCTCCACCGTCCAAACAGCCTATTGTATTTATTTTTAAGGGACCAAACTCAAACCTTAACTTCTATAGCCAGTTGACGCTGGTTTTACTTTTCTTATGAATTTGTAAGGATTTAGAAAATTTTTGCAGAACTTTTAATAAATGTATGTTCACCATACTTACCAAATATAGATAATTTGGCCATTATTTTTCATACGTCTGGGATAATGGATCATTAAATGGTCCTTTGGGATTCATTTCCTACCAGGAAACAAGGTTTTGAACATGCTATTGTGGTCACAAATCAAATGTTTTAGGTTACATATTAGATTATAAGTAAGGCCCAGACCCAGCCTTGGGGGACAGGGTGTAAAGAAAACACATATTGCTTCTTGCAATTTATCAAAAACAGCACATCATTCAAATTACATATTTGTTGACACCGCTTGATTGTTTTGAGGCTGCATTGAAAACTGAGTATGGACCTTGAAATATGGAAAGAGGTTCACTATTCAGTTGCGGTCTGGGTCCTTTTTTTTGTCCCTCCACTCTACCTATCCAGTCTGCTTACTCACAGTTTGAGATCTTTCATTATCTCAGAAATATTTCCAAACTCCGTTCTTCACTCACCTTGAGTGATGCGGAAAAGCTGGTCCAGGTGTTTGTCTCCTCCAGACTGGATTACTGTAACGCACGTCTCATCGGGATCCCTGATAAAAGTCTTCAAAGACTTCAGTATGTTCAAAACAGTGCTGCAAGGATCCTGATGAGAGTTCGTAAACACGAACACATCACCCCTGTTCTTCATTCCCTTCATTGGCTTCCCATCTCCAAAAGGATTGATTATAAGATCTCTCTCCTCACTCACCAGTGCATCCATGGTAACGCACCCCCCTACCTAAAAGAA